>PVIC010006017.1:31759-55806 GCA_004025085.1 Thryonomys swinderianus | reverse complement strand
TTGGCAAAATATTTTACTTGATGTAAAACATACAACCTGGGAGCTAGGCATTTCGGCATACACCTGTGATCCCAGCATTCAGGAAACTGAGGCAGGAGGATCACCATGAGTTCATGAGTTCAAGTCCAGCCTGGGCTACATAGTGAGCTCAAGACTTGCCTAGATCGCTTAGTGAAACTCCTGTTTCAAACAACAAACAAAAGGACAACAGAAATTCTCTTACATAAATATGCTCATTAATACAGTATTTCTGTAATCTGTAGTAGCAGAAAACTGAAAAGGTTGATTAATGTATGTTGGGTTATAAAGTGATTTATGTATAATGGAATATCTTGTAGCTATTTAAATAAATTGATTCCAAGTAATTCATGACATAAAGTCAGTTATCTGTATTTGAGGGAAAGATACATTGCATATTCCATGCATTATTCATATTTCTAAAGAGGACAAGGAAAACAAATGGCTATAGGAAAAGCTCTTGTGTGACCTGGCTGAGAATGGATGTTAACTTCGCAGAGATCCTTGGTTCATGGCCAGGAGGCAGGGAGGCCTGTGGATCTCTGCTGGAAAGGCCAGCTGGCAGGGGGCAGGCTCTGACCCTCCTAAAGCGCTGTTGCAAGGCCCTGTGGTACTATGTGCACGTGGACACAAACTAGCACCTTGGTTACACTTATAATCAAGTCCTACTGCTTCTGATTAATGGGTTTCCTAGAAAAGTCAACATCAAAGTCCCTTTAAGAATAATTGAAATTAAGGGTGAGGTTGGGGCCATACCTCAGTGTGGAGTGGCAGCCTAACGTGTGAGACCCTGAGTTCCATCCTACTACCACAGAGATGAAAAGGAGTCAGAGCAGGAGGACTGATCCAGTTTTCTTTTCTTTACCCAGAACTTTGACATTTGCTTTATTTTTTTTTAAGTTTTTGATAAAGTTTTCCAATACTTAGCCACTTCTTAGTTCAGTTTACAGAAATCTTTTGATTTCTGTAGTAGTTTGGTTTGTAGCCATTTTCCTTTACTTTTGGGGGGGGTTCTTGTTGTTGTTTTTTGAGACAGGGTCTCGCTTTATAGTTCAGGCTGGCCCTGAGCTCACTCTGTAACCCAGGCAAGCCTTGAATTCTGCAATCCTCCTGCTTCTGCCTCTGCCTGCTGAGTGCTGAGATTACAGGAATGAGCTACCATGCCCGGCTGTAGCCAGTTTTCTAAATGTCATTTTGTAATTAGTTATTATGAGTACACAGAGTAGCTGGATGAAAGGGTCAGATAAGAGAAAATAGCCCACCGGGCAGCTAATGCAAGAACCTGAGCCAAGCTTAGAGATCCAAAAGTAAACAGAAGAAGGATGAAAACTACAATAAGAAGGAATATAGGATGCCAGGGCACGATAGCACGTGGGTACAATCTCAGCACTCAGGAGGCCAAGTCATGAGGCTGGCCACAAGTTGCAAGTCAGCCTGGGCTACATCGTTTGTTCAGGGTTCAAGGCCAGCCTTAACTACATAGCAAGACCCTGCCTGGAGCAAACAACACCAAAAAAGGAGATAAGGACCTTTCCTCTCTGGAAGAAGATATACTAAATTTAGCTGACATCTCCTCCCTAATCTCTTGGCTGGACTTGGAAAAACTCAGGAATGCAGGATTGATCAGTTTTTTTTTTTAACTCAGTTTCCTGTGAACCAGCTAAATAATTTCCTTTAAACCCCAAATTCCAGCCAGGCCTGGTGGCACATGCTTATGATTCCAGCACTCAGGAGGCTGAGGCAGGAGGGTTACGGTCAGTTCCTAACAAGCCTGGGTATACAGCGAATTAAAGGCCCCTGTTTAAAATCAGTCTCATATATAAGGCCAAGACAAATAAAATACATCAGAGTTCTTCTCCCTCTGCAGTCTCCAAGAACTTTTTTTATTTCTAATAAATACTCCTAAATTCTTTCAATTTTTGTCTTCATATTTTATTCTTCAATTTTGGGAGACAACTCAGGTTAATCAAAATAAACTTTCAGCCTAAGACCTGGAGGAGAGCATCTGGTGCGGGTGAGCTTGGGTTGGAAACCCTGTGCTGGAAATAGTCAGCTGGCAGTGACTAGTAGCATGGGTAAGTACTGTATGAGCACTGCCCAAGTGCTACAGGGACAACTCTAAAGTGCTCTTTTCTACTTAGAAAATGGGTTTTAGTTGGTACGTTTGACTCAGTTTATCATTTTTTACGTTTTTTTAAAGCAGCAGAAACTTTTATATAGAGGTTGAGGTAAGGCACCTGGCACCCCAAGAAGGGTGGTCTGCCCCAGTGTTAGAGGAGCTCCCCAACCTCTGGGTGCTGCCAGTTGAGGGCTTTTGACTGCTTTTCTGAATTCAGTTTCTAGAGAGGACGTATTACTTTGCTATCAAGAGGGAAAGACTCGCCGGGCGTGGTGGCTCACGCCTGTCATCCCAGCACTCGGGAGGCAGAGACAGGAGGATTGCTGAGTTGGAGGCTTGCCTGGGCTACATAGTGAGCTCAGTGCCAGCCTGAACTACAAAGTGAGACCCTGTCTCAAAAAAAAAAAAAATAGAGGGAAAGACTCCATTTTTGTGTGTGTGGTGGTTACTGGGGACCAAACTCAGAACCTTGGTCTTGTGAGGCAGACACAGTGCCACACAGCTACATCCCTGGCCCCAGACTTCACTATTCATACATGTGTATCAGTTTTTAGTAGTGAACAGTACCTCGAACAAAGGGGTGTCTGTCGTGGGCATGTATGTGTGTGCCAAGAAGGAAAGAAAACCAGTTTGGCCATGAAGATACCCTGTGTCCTGGAGGCTTCTAGTGGAAGTTTTATGTTAATGTATTTGAAGAGTGGGAAGGTTGACAGTAGTGGCTCGGGAGAGGCGAGTGGGGAATGCTGACACAGTCATGCGGGTCAGAGGTCAGCGTGAAGAAACCGCACACCCACCAAGGAGACGGGCCGAGAGCAGGCACATTCCCCACACATTTCCCGGCTGTGAGGTCCCTGCATTCCACCTCAAGGATGTGATCTGAGTGGTCTGAAGTAACGAGCCCAGAGCCCAAGGTCGGGTGGGCAGTGTGCATAGCTCGGCGGTGACACACTCCCAGGCGGAGACAGTGAGCACTCCCAGGGGAGGACACAGGCTCCCTGGGCCGATAGGGAGGTTTAAGTCATGATACAATTTCCCTGACTCCTCTAAACCTTTGCCCCAGGTGAAGGCTGGCCTAAGTCACTGGTGTGACTTCTTACAGCACCTGGTGAGGCCCCTGGTATAGCCTGTCGACCTTGGCAGCATGTGACAGTTAGTGCCCACACCGAAACATCTGCAGAGCTTGTGGGGTGTATCAGTGCCATCCCACACCTTCCCTGTGAGTCACAGAGGAAGGTAAGAAACAGCAGTGCCTTGTATAGGCTGTGCATGCTACAAAAGAACAGAAAACACAGAATGATACTGTACGTTGGTTTGTGTTTTGAGATAGGCTCTCACTGTGTCACTCAGGCTGGCCTCCAACCTGCAGCAGTCTGCCTGTCTCAGCCTCCCGAGTGCTGGGATTATGGCCTGTACCAACTGACATTTTCCAAAGACTTGTTTCCATCGAAGGGAGAAGAATCTTGTTATAATTTAGGTACTACTACCTAGTGCAATAGAGGAACAGTTTATTGCCACTAGAAAGAGGTTGAATCCATGTTCTCTCCCTTCTTACTGAGCAACGTCTCTCAGAAATTAAGCTGACTTTCAAAGTATAAAATTTACCAGTAATTTTCTTGGGCTCTATGCTTTTGGGCAGATAGCACCCTCAAAGCAGCCCTAGTAATTAATTTTAAAGAGAGTTAATGCTTGTCTGGAGCAACTCCTCCTGTGGATTTGGGCTAAGCCGGGGCTTTGCTGTGTACATGCTGATGCTGATCCCTATGGCCACATCGTAGTCCTGTTGTGCTGCTGGCCATGCCTTTGAAAATGGGCCTGTCCTTGGAGTAGGGTATTTCCTGACACTGACGCAGGAGCCCACATGCCTTCGGATCTGTGAGGTTTGCTTTCCTTGGCCTTCGGGTGAAGCAGTTCAGAGCTGCTGCCTGTTTTGCAGGACTTGGAGAAGGAAAGTGACACACCCCTCCAGCAAGTGTCCATCGAAGAGATCCTAGAAGAGCAGAGAGTGGAGCAGCAGACCAAGCTGGAAGCTGAGAAGCTGAAGGTCCAGGCCCTGAAGGATCGGGGTCTCTCCATTCCTCGAGCAGATACCCTGGATGAGTATTGAGATCTGGAGAGGAAGCCTAGTGCTGAAAGACGGTGATGTCCTGGTCACCTCCACGTTAGACCAGAGCATTAGTTTGGTCGTTTTTATTTTTAATGCTTTCACATAATGCAAGATGAAGATATCATATGGGATTCTGTTTTGTAATTTGAAATAGCAAAATCATTGTTTAAAGAACAGTGGCATGGACTCCGTGCACACGTCACTGAGGAGCCAGCACCTGCATCGCGGTGCTACATCCCGATTAGGGTCTACAAAGGACATTCTTCGTTTTCTTGTAAATAAAGTATGAAGCTCAAACCCATGTTATTTCCCAAGTCGGAGTTGCCGCCAGTGACCAGACAGAATCACTTGTTTACACACGGGTCACACTTCCAAGTAGCTGATTCTTTTTTTTTTTTTTTTTTTTGAGACAGGGTCTCGCTTTGTAGTTCAGGCTGGCTCTGAGCTCACTATGTAGCCCAGGCAAGCCTTGAACTCAGCAATCCTCCTGTCTCTGCCTCCCGAGTGCTGGGATGACAGGCGTGAGCCACCACGCCCGGCACTGTGGTATGTGGTATTGATGGCTGGTGGGCGTGAGTCACCACGCCCAGCATTGTATGTGGTCACCGGGGATCGAACTCAGGACCTTGCGCTTGTGAGGCAGGTGCCGGAACCGCTGAGCTAACCCTCCGGGCCCCAGGTAGCTGATTCGTACAGAGGAGTATTTTCATGCTGGTTACTTTGGGAACCCTCCCTTCTCCCCTTTCATGTTTGTATCTCAAATCATCAGGCTTCAGAAGGGAGCTTTCGGTTAAGTTTCCCAGAGCTAGTGACAGCAGATTCCTCACGGTTGAGGAAGCATCTGCAGCTATCTAGTTCCCATGAAATCTAACAGTCTCCTGAAGTGGCTTATTCTCTGATCTTTTCACGGTTCTGTTAGGTTTCGTAGCCCTCGCATGGGGCCTCTTTTCAGGCCGGGTCTTGCTCTGTAGCCCAGGCTGGCCCCAAACTTGAGGCAGTTCTCCAGCCTCAGCCTCCCAAGCGCTGAGGGGCTATAGCATGTGCCCTCACACCTGACCTACATGGGCCTTCAGCCTCTTGTGCTATGATTTAGAAAAGAAAAAAAAGCCGGGCATGGTGGCTCACGCCTGTCATCCCAGCACTTGGGAGGCAGAGGCCTGAGGATTGCTGAGTTCGAGGTTTGCCTGAGCTACATAGTGAGCTCAGGGCCAGCCTGAGCTACAAAGCAATACCCTGTCTCAAAAAAAAGAAAAGAAAACAAGTGTTCTAAGGAGTGACCGCCCAGAATGGTACCACTTTCCTGGTATGGAGCAAACAACAATGTAGTAAGTATAACAGGCTACTTCTTTTTTAACAACTATTTTTTAGAGCAGTGCACTTTAGCCAGCAACAGTGGCACACGCCTGTAATCCAGCTGCTTGGGAGGCTGAAGCAGAAAGATCAAAAGTTTAAGGCCAGCCTGGGCAACCCAGTAAGACCTTATCTCAAAAAATGAAAGAAGGCCAGGCGTGGTGGCTCACGCCTGTAATCCCAGCACTCAGGAGGCAGAGACAGGAGGATTGCTGAGTTCGAGGTTTGCCTGGGCTACATAGTGAGGTCAGGGCCAGCCTAACTACAAAGTGAGACCCTGTCTCAAAAAAAAAAAAAAAATGAAAGAAGGACTGTGATGTGACACTAAATAGCTAGATAATCCCCTCAAAAAAACTCCGTTCCCAATCAGGGTACCCTTACCTGTCCACCGTCACCATTCTTGCTTGGTAACTGCTCTGTAAGGTAGGTAACACCAAAAAAAAAGCTGATTGAGGGTACCATTTTTTTTTAATTGAGACAGGATCTCACTTTGTAGTTCAGGCTGTCCCTGAGCTCACTACATAGCTCAGGCAAGCCTCAAGCTCAGCAATCCTCCTGTCTCTGCCGCCCGAGTGCTGGGATGACAGGCGTGAGCCACTACACCTGGCACTGTGGTATGTGGTACTGATTGCTGGTGGGTGTGAGTCACCACATCGGCACTGTGCTATCTGGTTACTGGGGATCAAACTCCAGACCTTGGGTCTGCAAGGCAGGTGCCGGAACCACTGAACTAAATCCCTGGCCCCTGCCTTGTCCTTACTGGGGATCAAACTCCAGATCTTAGGTATGTAAGGCAGACCCCAGAACCACTGAACTAAATCCCCGGCCCCTGCCTTGTCTTATGAGACTTCAGGATCAACCCCACCTTATACTGAGAGACTCTTCAAACTAGACCCTCCCCAAAATAGCTTTCAAAGGAGAAAATCTATCAAGGGGAGTGGGAAAAAGAAAAGATATATTATGAACAGTACAGGTACAAATTCCCTATGATGAATGTGAGCACCATGTAAAACAAGTATATACTAATAAAAAAAATTTTTTTAAAAGAAAACTTACCAGAGCCCCTTGATGGCTCTCTTTATTCTGAAATAATTGAGCACAGCTGTTCTGTCTCCACCCCTTGGCCTTTGACTTTAGTTCTCGCTCTCAGCTGTCTGAACTGAGGTGTCTTCACCCCTCTCCGCCCCGATTAGCTCCCAAGGGCCTTGGATACTGAAGCCAGACGTGCTCAGACAGCCACTGCAGAGTCTGGGCAAGTCGGAGTCACGCAGGTGAGAGGATGGCAGGTCTGGCGGTGGCGCACAGCCCCCTGCTCCGCTCCCATCACTCTGCGAGGCCCGGAGCGACAGCACAGCTCAAGAAATGGGCCCCAGGACTTGTGCTTGGAAAGAAAAGAGAGCAGAGACCGTTGAGACAGTGCCATCCTTCCTGAAAAACAGATGCATAGTATGTATGGAAACTGTGTGTGTGTGTGTGTGTCTGTGGGGTGTGCTCCACAGCAAACTCCAGCCAGCTCCCGTCACATTTAGAGACCAGAATTCCCAACGACTTGCAGATGCTGCTGGTTTGTGCTCTAGTGCTAGAGCAGCCCTCTGTTTTGAGGCCTGAGAAAAACCAAAAGAAATAGGCTCGTCAAGGAAAGCGGAAGAGGAGCACCTGGTCTGATGTGTCACCGTGGAGTGGCACCGGCAGGAACGCCACCCGAGACACAAGCTCGTACACTCCTTCTGGTGAGCAGGGCGGGAAGGTCCTGGTGGTGAGCTGAACAGGACCAACCTGGTGCAAACCCAGGCGCCAGCAGAACTCTGGTTCATGCCTGGAATTTCTTTTAACTGCAGTCAGATGCAGAACAGTGTGTATCATATAAACCAGAGTTCAGTTGTGTGTGAAATGGTATATGTGTGCTTGCAGGCATTGGCAATGTAAAATACATTTGTTACTATAGTTACCTGTCAGCAACTCGTGAAAAACACGGGTTTAATTTGTAGCAAACATTAAATGTTTCTTGCAATTTATGAAGGAAAGAGTCCACGCTTGGGCTACACGATATGTGCATCTGAGTGTGAAATAGGTGCGTGCACCCAAGACACCCTCCTTCCTCTTCGTTCCCTGCCCCTCGCTCCCCAGCCCTGTCTCTTGATCCCTTCCTATTTGAGAAAGAAGCTCTATCTGCTACCATCTACTTCCTATTATCTTTTTTTTTTCTTTTTTTGCGGTACTGGGGCTCAAACTCGGGCCCTTGTGCATCCAGGTTGGCATGGTAAATGAGCTAAATCCCCAGCCCCTAACTTCCTATTATCTTATTTTGCTCTTTATTTGTACTTGGGTTTCTCGAGTAAAAGAAGCCATGTGATATTTAAGCTTGTGTGTCAGATTTATCTTACCTAATATTATGGTCCCATGGTAATTTTTTTTTTTTTTTGAGACAGGGTCTCGCTTTGTAGTTCAGGCTGGCCCTGAGCTCACTATGGAGCCCAGGCAAGCCTCAAACTTAGCAGTCCTCCTGCCTCTGCCTCCTGAGTGCTGGGATGACAGGTGTGAGCCGTGCCCAGCATTGTGGTATGTGGTACCAGGGATCAAACTCAGGACCTTTTGCATGCCAGGCAGATGGCAGAACCACTGAGCTAAATCTCAGGCCCTCTGAAACTCACCTCTGCCCTGGATGAAGGTGAACACGTCTCCCTCTGCTTCGAGTACACTTCCCCAGAGAACTGCATGAATTCTTTACTTACGGTGCAGATCTCTGCTCCAATTTCTCCTCCCTAGACCACTCAGGGAGGGTATTCCCTCGAGCTCAGAGCAAAATGCTGATTGGGTGCCAGGCGTGGTGGCTCACGCCTATAATCCCAGCACTCGGGAGACAGAGGCAGGAGGATTGCTGAGTTTGAGGTTTGCCTGGGCTACATAGTGAGCTCAGGGCCAGCCTGAACTACAAAGCGAGACCTGTCTCAAAAAAAAAAAAGGTGCTGATAAGAACACAGACAGTGAACACCAGGTACAAGAGATTTCAGCTTCAAACAAGAACTCCATTGGCAGTTGGACTAGAGGTCATGTGTATTATGCTCTGCCAGAAAATTTGTTTGTATTTTTCCCATGTCCTGAGACTTCACAGGAGCCTGAGTTTAAGAGCAGTGTACTAACTGGGGAGAGGAAATCTCAAGTCAGCCCACCATTTAGGCTGTGGCATGGGTACTGCTGGACACTTGTAGCTAGGTTTATAGTGAGAATCAGCAGTAAAATGCAAAACAGAAAATTTTTTAAAACTTAAATTTTGACCCAAAGACACCATGTGGGGTCAAAGTTTGTGGCTACTAGGCCAGAGATTTATCTCAGTGGTTCTGGCACCTGCCTAGCAAGTGCAAGGTCCCTGGTTCAATTTTAGGTAACCACATACAACAATATCAGGTGTGGTGACTCACACCCATCAGCAATCAATACCACCTACCACAGTGCTGGGCTTGGTGGCTCACGCCTGTCATCCCAGCACTCGGGAGGCAGAGGCAGGAGGATTGCTGAGTTCGAGGCTTGCCTGGGCTCCATAGTGAGCTCAGGGCCAGCCTGAACTACAAAGCAAGACCCTGTCTCAAAAATTAAAAAAAAAAATTGTGGCTGCTAAAGAGATTAGTGGGGGGGGGTTGTTTGTTTATTTGTTTGTCTGTTTTAATGTTTTTGAAAAGCCAGGCTGCCAGGCATGGTAGCACATAACTGTAATCTCAGCCGTCTGGAGGCTGAGGCAAGAGGATCACTGTGAGTTAGGCCATCCTGAACCATATAGGACAATACAAGTGCTCTCTCCCAAGAACAAGAGGAAATAAAAAATACTCCAAGTACTTTGTACAGATTTCTCAAGAGTGACTGAAACCCCATCCATTACAGACTTAGGTGAATTAGCTCATGTTCACCTTGGGTCACCAGCTGAGCTGAATCTGCGTGCTTCTGGGCAGGAAAGACCCACCTGAGGATGGTTGCCAATGGCATGAGAGAACCGGAGGGGAAGCCTGGCAGCTCTGGATTTTCTTGGAGAACTTCGCCCCAGGACCTGTCCTCGCTGTTGCTATAAACGGCCGTTCTTCGGTCAGGGGAGCTCCACTCTTTGTCGTGAGCCTCACTTCCTGGCTCCAGAGCGGATCCCTCCACCCGGTGGCACAAATCCTTCATCCCACCGACAGAGAAGTTCTCGTGTCCACCGCTGAGCTTCGGGCCTTCCTGGCGCCCGTCCTTCCCGCAGACTTGCGTGAGGTGTGCCGTGAGCTCTAGGCTTCTGGTTGGACTCGGAGGATATTCCCTCGGGGGCTTGGCCTTCAGCCTGACTTGTACAAGACCTCACTGCCCTGGGATGCAGGACCTCAGCTGGGTCCTTTGGGTCTCTGGTGTGTGGACAGATTTCTTGGACTCCTCTGCATTTGACGTTTCAGGTGAATATTATAAAATAATCCTGTAAATTATGTGTCCTATATTGTTTCTTTTTTTTTTTTTTTTTTTTTGAGACAGGGTCTCCCTTTGTGGTTCAGGCTGGCCCTGAACTCACTGTGTAGCCCAGACAAACCTCGAATTCAGCAATCCTCCTGCCTCTGCCTCCCGAGTGCTAGGATGACAGGTGTGAGCCACCACGCCCAGCATTTGTGGTATGTGGTATTGATTGCTGATAGGTGTGAATCACCACCAGTGTTGTTGTATGTGGTTTTTGGGGATTAAAGCAGGGACCTTGCACTTGCTAGGCAGGCACCGGAACCACTGAACTAAATCTCTGGCCCTTAAATTTATTTCTTGTAAACTGAGTACTCAAAGGTACATAAGTGGCAACTTTTCACTAGAAAAGAGACCCTATAATACTTTTTCAAAAAGGGCTCTCTTGGGCCAGAGGTTTAGCTCAGTGGTTCAGGCGCCTGCCAGCAAGTACAAGGTCCTGAGTTCAATCCTGGTGACCACAAACAACAATACCAGGCCCTGTGACTCACACCCACCAGCAATCATTACCATATACCACAGTGCCAGATGGGGTGGCTCATGCCTGTCATCCCAGCACTCGGGAGGCTGAGGCAGGAGGATTGCTGTGAATTTGAAGCCAACCTGGTTACTCACTGAGTTCAAGTTCAGCCTAAATTATAGTGAGAGACCCAGTCTCAAAAACAGAACAAAACAAAATACATATGACAATCATGAAGTTAAACCGTGGGATGAGCCCTGAAGATCTGAACAGACACAACCAGGAGTGAGTAAACTGAGGTGTCTCTACCCTCCTGCGTCCTCAGCCTGTTGCCCCTACACCCTACACACTGTCTGCCATCCTGGGAATAGAAGTGCCCGGTGCGGCCAGCTCTCGAGCGTCACCCATGGACCTTACCCTGCACACCCTCCGGCCCCAGCCCCAGAAAGCGCCCTTCCTCCTTCGTGACCTGGAATCCAAGCTCCCGTCTCCATCTGCTCTCCCCTGCCCACGCGGGGCCGCGCGGCCGATCCCCACCTGCAGAGCCGCGTGGATGCCAGTGCCCTTCCCTTGGCTGGTGCCCGGGCCCACCCTGCACACAGGTGCAGACATGTCCCCAGCTGTCCCGCCGGCCTGCTCGGCTCCTCCCATTCCTTCCTCGGGGCCTCAACCCTTACCAGAAACCAGAGCTGAGCACAGATGGTTTCCAGCAGCAGAGGGGATTCTGTCACATCTCTGTCACCTTCGTGCTCAGAGGGACAGCAGGAGTTAACTCGCCCCTCTGCCCAGAGAGCTGGGACAGGGAGGCCACCCGCCCTCCCGCAGCCAGCCACCTTGAGTCAGGGGCGCCTCTGACATCGGCAGCCACTCGCCCCCGTGCCCCCTCCCCACGGCGGTCAGTCCACACAGGATGCCAGCAGCCTGGCCTTGAGCAGTATCTGGGTGGCCTGTGCCATAACCACCTCCCTCTGCCACACCTCCCCGGGCAGACACGTGTGCAGGAGGCTACACGTGTGCAGGGCGCCTGCCACACAAGGCCAAGCACAGGGCCCTGTCTTTCTGGAGTCTTCCAGGGCTGGCACGTGGGGCCACTCCCCAGCTGGTCGGCCAGTGGAGGAGAGCCAGTCTGCATCCCCTGCAGCTGAGCGCGGGGTGAGGCTGGTTTGGGAGCGGAGCGGACCCGGTGCCCGCCGACCACAGGTGAATCGGGTCTCAGGGGTAGCTGCCGCGGGGCCGGGGGTGGGTACCTTTCAGAAGCGCAAGCCCCTCACCAGGTTGGAGTGGTCAAAGGAGGCTTCCTAGAGGCGGCGGCTGCGAGGATCCTGAGGACGGCCAGCGTTACAGCAGCTGCGGCTCACAGGCCCCTGCTGCCTCCCAGCTTCTCCAGTCCCTGCTCTTTCACCCATCTCCGGTGAAGGAGACGGGGAGACGCAAGAGCGCGTCGAGTCCTCTGTGGTCCTGCCTCCCTCCTCCCGGCAGCGGTGAAGGACACAGGCGGCTCACGCACGGGAGGCAAGGCCTGGGCCAGGGGCCGCGTGCGTGTGAGTCCTTCCGCCCGCGGTACTCTTGACAGGTGAATCTGGTTTTCCGTCAGCCTCAAGGCCACCAGCACACACTGGCAAATCAGAAGGGCTGGCTCTTAGCAAAGGGACTCTAGTGAGAGACACTCTAAGATGCCATCGACCTTCAGATGTGAGAGTCCTGGTTTAGATTCATCCTCTCTGAAAGATTTGCACAGACCTGCTTGTCAGCTTCTTTTCTAAAACTAATGGCCAGAGGTACTGGTTTGTCAGTTATAACTGTAAACATAAAACTTTCAGTGCATGAGCTTATGGGCAATTTGTAATGTACTAAATATGCAGGAAAAGACATTCTCCCCCCCCCCTTTTTTTGAGACAGGGTCGCACTTTGGAGTTCACACTGGCCCTGAGCTCACTATGTAGCTCAGGCAAACCTCAAACTTCAGCAATCCTCCTGCCTCTGCCTCCTGGGTGCTGGGATGACAGACATGAGCAACCACGGCTGGCACTGTGGTGTGTGGTACTGATTGCTGGTGGGCATGAGTCACCACGCCCAGTATTGCTGTATGTGATTATCAGAGATGGAACAAGGGACCTTGCGCTTGCGCTTGCTAGGCAGGCTGTGGAACCACTGAGCTAAATTTCCAGCCCCTCATTTTTTTCCTTTTAATTGAGACAGTCTCACTTTGTGATTCAAGCTGGCTTGGAACTCACAGCAGTCCTCCTGCCTCTGCCTCCCATGTACTGGGATAACAGGTGTGAGCCACCACACCCGGCACTGTGGTATACAGTACGGGGGGGATCAAACTCAGGACCATATACGCCAGAACCACTGAGCTAAGTCTCTGGTCTGAGGTACAGACATTCATTAGACAATCACATTTGCTGCCTGGACCCTTCTTCCATATTCTCAGGCACGTAGAATCTGTCCCCCTGTGTGAGTCCCCTCTTGACTCTCGCCTGCTGTCCAGGACAGCGTGCCATCTTCTCTCTGCCTGACTCCCTCGCCCTCGGGTCTGTCTCTTGCTGCAGTATGCAGGCTTGGAGGGCATTGCCCCTGAGTCCCTTCGATGGCACCTGGGACTCAGAGCCTTTCGAGGCTTCACAAGTCCTTGCTGTGTCCTACAGAGCCCCCAGTCTGAGGATGGGGTGAACACCCAGGCAGGCTTTCCCACTGTTCTACACACGCCTGGCCCGTGGCACGGCCTGCCCAGCCTCTGCTCCCCAGGAAAGCCCGAAGGGGCTGTTTAATAGGCTCCTTTGAAATCATCCTTTGCCCCCCCACAAAAGACCTGGTCACTGTCCTGAATGACTCCATTGTGCTCCTCTAGCTCGTTCTTTCTCAAACTCCTTCCCAGTTTATCTCAGATTCCAGGAACGGCAAGCCCTGCAGACACACAGCTCTGAGGCTGCCTCCACCCAGGCCAGAGCAACCTTCTCATGACTAGAGCCACAGGCTCCTCCGGGAGCAAGGGTGTCTGCCCGCCCGGACAGCGCAGGATCAGATGTGGGACAGTGAGCAGCCAGGCCCCAGGTGAAGGGCGCCCAGAGGGCAGCTGGGTCACCAGGCTTCCGTCCTCCCTGGGGTAACCCTAGAGCTCTTGTCAGTCCCCCACAGGTGGGGCCAGGAATGCGGGCCCACTCCTGCCCGCGTGGCCCTACGGAAGGAATTCTCTGGTTTCACAACCACTCAGCTCTGCTTAGACTCTGGCGGAAGCAAGTGGCAGAGCCTCATCTGTCAGGACCCTGCTTGGCCGCCGGCTGAGGACTCTAGAACTCGGGCTGAGCGCCTTCAGGCCCCACACCGGGCCTTGCTCAGGCCAAACCCTTGTAAAGAGAACCCACTCCGAGTGGGCTTCAATAAAGGTGTTTTCTACCACAGGATGGACAAATAAATGAAGAGCTCGCGTGCAAGGGGCCACACCAGGAAACACGTGCAGAGGAGCCGAGGGCCAGAGGCCTGGGCCGCTTGTCTGAGCCCCGGATCAGTTGTTTGACCATAAAGAAGGCATTTCTACGTCTAGATACCCGACTCCCCAGCCCCAGAGGTCGGGGCCGATGGAGCAGCGCCCAGCAGCCTTGCCCCTCCGCACCCCGTAGACTCCGCTCTTTCTCCCGGGCCGGCACTGCCCCAGTGCCACGGGCGGCCACAGGATGCCTGCACTGTGCCCACCGGGCATTCTCTCCCGAACGCGGGCTTCGGCCTCCGTTCCCGGGCTGTCAGGTCTCGAGCTTGAGGACGGGGCTGGAAATCTGTCCTTTGAACTTCTGACACCCACGGCGTCCTCTCTCAGCTGCCCGTGTTCACCGAATCGCGCCGACCTCCCCACTCCTTCTGCAAACCCTGCCCCCACCCAAAGGCCAGAGCAGCAGCGTGAGGCAATCCTCCGTCCTTGACCCTCTCCTCTGGTGGCCTCGAGGGATGGCTTTTTTATCTCCCCGCGATGATGCAAAGCCTTCAGCCAGGGGGATTTAAGGAGCAGAGCACATGGTACAGGCCACAGTGTCAGGCCACAGGTGGGCCTTGAGAGGTTCAGGAAGCCACACCGGGCGCTGCCACATCAGCTAGGGCACAATGCTTCTTGCGACATTCAAGCTGTGTGCCGGGAGCTCCTACAGACACATGCGTAACATGAAGGGTGAGTCCGGGGCAGAGGCAGGAGGGTGCCGCCGTTGGCTCGTGGAAGTGCGGGCAGTGGGCAGGCCTGGGCCCAGGGCTTCCCATGCCGGCCGCGCTGGCCTGCAGGCGAGCCTGGGCAAGTCTCCCCTCAGGACCCGTCTCCCCCGTGGACGCCCATGTCGCCCCAAACTGTCCTCTCTGGCTTCCTTTCCAGTGTCCCCCACTTGTTCTCAAACTATCTTGGACTTTCTCCTTGAGGGCTGGACAAGGCTCATTCCGAGGGTGCCGGGAAAGTCCGGGCTGCAGGGGCACGGGGAGAAGTCAGCCCCGAGGCCACGAGCCTGAGCCCTGCAGGGAGAGGGCAGCAAAGGGACGGCGAGTGAGGAGCGGGATGCGAGGGCCGCAGCGCAGAGCGGGCTTCCCGCGCCTCTCCCCAGGGCTCGCCGGAAGGAAAGACGAGCCGGGCCCTTTGGGTTAGCCCCCCCTTTGCCTCTGACTGGTGCCAACGCACGCGGGAGGAGTCCCCGTCCAGTGCACTGGCTGAAGGGGCTTGGAAGCTGCGCTCAGCCTGCAGCCGCAATGGGCCGCCCTGGTACACCCTGAGGCGCTGCCTGGCCAGTGTCATGGTGCCCGGGGCTGCTCGGGCACGGGACCCTCCCCAGGGCCGAGTTCCCTGGGCTCGGGGGCAACTGCCTGTCTCCTTCGGCAGGACTAGCCCGGCTGCAGAGATGTTCTGCAGCAGCCTGTTCACCCTCCCGGCAGGGAGGCCAGGTCTGTCCGCCCCGCCGCGAGGCAGTCTTCTGGGCCCCGGAAGTGGCCTGTGCAGGGCGAAGGGCTCCGAACTGGCTGTTGGGGCCCTGCTTTTCTACGGAGGGACGTCCCTCTCTGCGCAGCTCTCGGCTCCTTAGAAACAGTCTCTCTCCCTCCCTGCAGGGCTGAGGCACCGGGCGGTGCTGGCCATTGGCCAGGAGCTGAGCCGCAGAGGGAGCGCGCAGGGGCAGCCGGCCCCGGGGCTGTGGCCTAACCCGGCCCCGCGGCGGAGCTCGCTGCTCGGTAAGTCCTGTGGCGTCGGGCGGGTCTCGCAGGGCGCTGGTGGGTGTACAAGGCTCTGACGCCCTCTGCCCCGCCCCACCTTGTCCTGAACGTCCTCGCGGCTTAGAGCTGCCCAAGGCCCTCGTCTGCCGGACCCGCGGCCGGGACCCTTTGGTACTGGTCTCCGCTCTTCCAGTGGAGAAGCGTAGAGGCCGTGGGACCAGGACAGAGAAGAACGCGTTTCTCCTTGCTGGGTGCCCAGGCTCTCGGCTGGAGGAGACCGTCTACAGTGACCAGGAGCTGGCCTACATCCGGCAGGGGGAGGAGGCCATGCAGAAGGCGCTGGGCATCCTTGGCGACCAGGACGGCTGGAAGAAGGAGAGCCAGCAGGTAAGCCTGGGGGAGAGGCCCACAGCGTGCCGGGCGCCCACATCCTCAGCGCTGCCCGGTCTGTTGCAGCAGTTGCCAGGCAGCATGGAGCTTTAGCTTCCCAAGAATACAGTCCCTCGGTAACTCCTCTCCCCGTGTGAGTCATGCTGAAGAAAACGTTCCTAGATTCTTAGCTACTCTCTGAGTGCAGCACACACCCGTTGAGCAGAAAACCCGAAACCCCGAGCAGGGGCTCCGTGTGACCACGGCACCCGATGAGCGACTCCGGAGTGTGGGGGCTCAGTGCGCTGCTGGGGGCGGCAGGGGCACTCGCTGCAGACCAGTCACAAGGCCTGTCCGAAAAGCCAGCGGCTCTTACCGAGACTCGGGTGGCTTTATCTTTGGCAAGAGCTTATACATTTCCTATCGGAAATAGCAGAATCAGTGTGGGAGTTTAGAAACCTGGGATCCGGGACCAGCAGGACTCTTTGCTAAGAGCTTGGTGAACTTCTCTGGCCTCATGTCCTTCTGGAAGGAGGCGTTTCACTGAAGGGGCCAGCAAGAAATCAACAAACAGCTCTGAAAGATCCACCCAAAATTCTGCTTCTACAGTATCATTAGCTGATTATAAACCAGACTTTTCTCACTCCAAGATTTGTCTTTGAGGATCTTTGAGCTCCTGCAGCCCGCTACTGGTCTTCCCCACCAGCCCGCCCCACATCACCATCGGCCCCCGTGGCAGGAGTGAACTCTGTATGACAGCCTGAGGGGTCCTCGTGTCGGCCTGGGTCTCTGTTTGCCGGCCCCTCTCACCCTTCCCTGGAATCCTGGAGACCTCAGCTAGCGATATCTTCTCCAGCCATGACCCCGGCTCCGTTTTCTCCCTGGCAGGCAAATGGGGACAAGGTGCTGAGTAAGCTGGTCCCGGACGTGGGCAGGGTGTTTCGGCTGGAGGTGGTGCTGGACCAGCCCCTGGACAGGCTCTACGAAGAGCTTGTGGATCGGATGGAGGCCATGGGGGAGTGGAACCCAAATGTCAAGGAGCTCAAGGTGAGGAAATCCCACAGGGAGCCGCAGGGCCCCACCCGAGAAGAGGCCACGCTGTGGGCGGTCCTTAGCCCCAGGACTGGTGAGGAGTGACTGGTCCCCCTGTGGTCTGGCAGGTCCTGCAGAAGATCGGAAAAGACACCGTCATCACCCATGAGTTGGCTGCAGAGGCAGCAGGAAACCTTGTGGGCCCCCGAGACTTTGTGAGCGTGCGCTGTGCCAAGCGCCGAGGCTCCACCTGTGTGCTGGCGGGCGTGGCCACACACTTTGAGGACATGCCTGAGCAGAAAGGGGTCATCAGGTAAGACGGGCAGCAAGCTCTGAGACCCCTTCTCTGCACAGGCCACGGCGTGTGTCCGGACCCCAGCTGCAAGACACGAGTCCTTAGCCCCGTCCCAGATTCCGTGTACAAGATGCTCATTTTCTGGCTGGGAGCAGTGGCCTATGCCTGTGGTCCCAGCACTTGGGATGCTGAGGCAGGAAGATCTGGTCCTAACCTCCTGCTGTCCAGTGACCGAGGGCCCAGCAGCAGAGTCCAGGTTCCATTCTAGCGACACTATTTGCTCTAAAAAGCGGCAACCAGGCCCACTGTCTGGTATGAACCCAGTGAAGGGGCTTGCAATGAGATTCGCTCCAGGGTGCCAGCGGGAGCCGCTTGGCCCTCCTGACTGGCCTCTCGTTCCTCTCAGGGCCGAGCAGCGCCCCACCTGCATGGTGCTGCGTCCACTGGCTGGGAGCCCCGCCAAGACCAAGCTCACCTGGCTGCTCAGCATTGACCTCAAGGTGAGGCGTGGTGGGCGGACAGGAGTCCGCTGGGGGCGGCCAAGCGATGGTGGCTGGCGCTAGGCCACCTCCTCCAAAGCCTGGCGGGGCTGCCTTAGCACCCATCGAATCTCAGGTTTATTCTATCATTTCAGAAAACAGCAAGATTTGGAGCCAGGTGCATACCTTAGCCCCAATTTGGGGAAGCTAAGGCTTAGTAACTTAGCTAAGGATGGTACATTGTAGCCTTAGCTACATAGTTAGGCCCTGTCTAAAAAACAAGATAAGTTGGGCGTAGTGAGAAACTTGTGATGTTAGCACTCAGAAGGCCAAGGCAGAAAGATTAGAGTAAGTTAGAGACCAGCGTGTGCTACATAGTGAGTTCAAGAACAACTTGAATTTCAGAGCGAGACCCTGTCTCTGAACAAAAATGGAAATTTATGCCCAAAATCTTAGAATGAGAAAGGCGGTGAAAATGTAGATCGCTCAGGGTCACACAGCTGTAAAGATAGGCCTGGATTTTGCCTTCAGAGCAGATCTGGTGCTCTTGACACCACCGTGACCTCTGAGCAGCACAGCCCGTGACCCTGGCCAACTGTAAGGCTGCACCGAACACAGGGCCGGGAGGCTGCACCCCCGGCAGCCCCTGCCGAGCCAGGGTGATGTCCAGAGCACAGCGGCGCCACTGACCACCTTCTCCTGTCCTGCGCTCCAGGGGTGGCTGCCGAAGACTATCATCAACCAGGTCTTGTCACAGACCCAGATGGAGTTTGCCAACCACCTGCGCAAGCGCCTGGCGTCCAGCCCCGCCGTGGAAGCCCAGCCTGCTGCTGCCTGCTGAGCCTCTTAGACTGACCTTCGTGTACATCAAGGACACCTTCCCTGGGAGCCTGCAAGTCCACGACCTTTATCTGGAGACTGGAGGGGTGGGGTGGGCCGGGGGGTTGGGGTGTGAGGACAGGGCCAGGACTCACAGCCTTAGCCCCAGGGAAACGGACGGTGAGCGGGTGCGCGCAGAGAAGACATGTAGACTAGGCCCTGAAGACACGGGTCAGGCACACTTCCGGCCCTCACGTGCCCCACTGAAGCCGTCCTGGGGACGCTAGCGGCTGGAGCAGCCAGGGCCCAGGCCACACGCAGGCGCTCCCCAGGGCTCAGCGGCCTTCGGCTCACCGCCAAGGGCCAGGGTGACACAGGAGCCCAGGCTGGCTCCATTACTTGTGCATGAGCATCAGTCACAGCACCAGTCACAGCACACTCCTAACTAACAAGAACTTCAGCCTGCACTTGTTTTACACTTATTAAAAAAAAACCCAAACTAGTTTAACAGATTAGAACCTCACCTAGAAAAAGATTTAAACTAAATATCACTAAAAGAAACACTGCAGATTTATATCAATTATTTAGAATGTTACCAAAAATCTGTCATAAAAACCTTCATGATACACACAGAACTAAATCAGTTCTTGATGAATGCTGTAACTGACAGCTGATTAATAGGCCCCAGAACACGATTCTAACGGCAGTTTCTGATCTACCTAATTAAAAGGAAGGACAGAACCAAACATGAGATAATGAATAATGCGACTATAATAAAGTTAATATTTTTATCACTGAATGCTAAAGGGTACAGTAGTAAAAGAATTACATGGCTGTCACCTTGCCTCAGAGCTGCTTGAAAAGTTAATCTTGCATCATTTTAGGAGAAGTAGCTGGAAGGAGTAATATAAAAACAGCAAATTCCCTCTTCCAGGATAGAGAAGTTAGATGTTAAAAATATAAACTGGAGCTGAGTACGACGGTGCATGCTGTGATCCCAGCGCGTGGGAGGCTGATGCAGGAAGATACAGACCTTCTCAACACGCAGACACACACCCTGGAATGGGATCCCTTCGCTAAATTGAAGCAGGATCCAAAAATCAATTACACTGAAGCTTTCCCATTCTAGTTTTAACAGATTTGACAACTCGCAACATTTGGAAAGAGGTTTCTAGCTTATTTATTTAACAAAATAGCAGCGACAACCCTAGTCTGTTAGGGGGAATATTCATTGAGATGTTAAAATTTAACAACTGATAGAAATATTTATTATAACTTATTCCGGTTTTAGCATAGATAAAATTACTGTTTATCTGGAACCTTCCAAGGGAGGGAGGACAGTCATGGAAAAGCACTTCTACGGCAGACTCGAAGCCCGCCACTAGCTATGAGAAATTTGTCAGTACTGGGTGGTAAAGCCATCTGTATGCCAGTCCAAGAGGCGGGCTGATGGCTAGAGGACAGCTTTCAATAAACAGCATGGTTTTAGGCTGGCTTGTAATTTGCTTCTTCTAACTGTGTAACTCTAACCATCTTTTTGATAAAACAAGTTGTCACTGATAATCTGATTACAGAAAAGTACAATGAGATGAACAGATATTCTAGCTCTTCAAGCACATGTACTCTCTCTTGAATGTCAAATATTTAGTATTACACTTTCTGTCACTGAAGGTCAAATACATAAACCTGATCTTACAAAGTATCACCCTTTTTCTTGGAGTCCTTCAAACTCTGATCTAGAAGTTTCACAACCAAGTCTTTTCTTTCTAATGTCTCACTTTCTAATCCAGACTGGGCTTGAACTCAAGGAAATCCTCCTGCCTCAGCCTCCTGAGCATTAGGCTTTCACCACTATGCCTGGGCAAGTCTGTCTTCTAGTGTCAGTCCATGCACGAGTAGGTATCTAGATCTGACAGGTTGGATCCTCAGCCTATAATCGTATTAACTGTGTTTGGTTTCCCATTAAGATGTAGAACATAAGAGCTCAGCATAGTAATACAAGCCCAGGAGTCAGTCAGGAGGCTGAGGCATGAGAATTGCTGAGTTCAAGAACAACTTGGGTGAGCTCAGGGCAGCCTGGACTACATAGTGAGACTGTCTCCGGGACAAAGCCAAAAAGTGGAATGGACAAAACAAGGAATGTAGATGATTGATTAAAAGGCTAATAAAATTGTTAATGCTACTGTGTTGAGACCAAAATGAACTTGGGCAAATCTTTCAACCAAAACCCAAAAATAAGCTACTCAGCAGAGCCATAGGTATGCTGTGTAGTAACAGTGCGTCACCTGTTGAACAGTCCGCTCACTGACCTGTAGTGACTGCAGCGTTCGGGACCCTGGCCACTGCCGTTTGTTCCCAGACCCTGTATTTAATAATGGAAAGGGGGGCTGGAAAGAGATCCCAAAGGAGTTTGACTTTGTAGGTGTTAGGGCTCTGAAAACTGCCTTCATTTTCCTTTGGCAGGGTTTTTTCTTTCTTTTGAGATAGTTCAGACTGGCCCTGAGCTCACCCTGTAACCCCCAGGAAGCCTGGAACTCAGCAATCCTCCCGTCTCTGCCTCCTGAGTGCTGGGATTCCAGGTATGAGCCACCATACCGGTGTGTGGTGCTGATTTCTGGTGGTGCAAGTCGCCACGCCCGGTATTATTGTATGTGGTTACCAGCGGATTAAACCAGGACCTTGCGCTTGTGAGGCAGGCGCCAGAAGCACTGAGCTGTATCTCCAGCCGTCCTTTGGCAGTTTGGAGGGCTGGAGTTCGGATCTTGCGCAGGCCGGGTAAATGCTCTCCTCGGGAGCCATGTCCCAGCCCTGCAAACTTCACTCTCCTCAGCTAATAGGGAAGACACATGTGGCAGCAAAGCAGCAGGACACACCAGCACTGTGTCACAGAAAGAGCTGGGAGGAAGCTGTTAGCCGTTCTGGGTTCTGTTCAGCACCGAGGTTCGTTTGCCCGGGGGCCGGATTTGGCAGTGAGAACCGAGCAGGATGAGCTGGAGATCACACACCTGCCTGTCTCCGGCCGCTCCCTTTCTCACACACCCTCATTCCCGATACCGGCCACTAACCAGGGTCAGGCAAGGACCACACAAGCCTGGGAGCGAGTTTTATTCGGAGAAGAGATCTAATTCGGGTAAAGTGGAGACAAGCGTTTCACAATTCCAGTCCTAGAGCCCAGTAGTTGCAGAGATTCTGAAGTGTATCTCAAAATCAACAGCCCAATCCACAGAGGAGGAAAGCGCTCAGCCAGATCAGTGGCCGGAAGGCCCGGAGCCCGGAGCCCAGCGGCCCTTGCCGCGGGAGGACGCACCCCCAGGCCAGCCGCGTGATGCCGCCGCTCAGGGAAACGCTGCAGTCCACTGGCGGGGGCGGGACGCACCGCGCCGCGGGGGGCCTCGGGAGCCCTGGGGGGGGGTCCTGGGGGGGCGGGGGGCCCTCAGGAGGCCCCTCGGGTCCTGGGTCGGCCGCTGCCCGGCACATGACGGCGCGGCGCAGGGAGCGCCAGGGAACGTGGCGCAGTCCCGCCGGCCTCGCAGCCCTGCACGTCTTCGGGAGAGCATCGAGAGCTAAAAACACCGCCTCAGCCCGGTCTCCGGGCACTTCCGGTCCGAGAAGCGCAGGCGCCTCAGGGCTCCCAGGGCGGGCTGCGCCTCCCGTCCACTTCCGTCTCCACGTGATACAGGACGTCGGCCAGCGTGTGCTCGACCACGGCGCCCCAGCCCATGTCGCTCATCTGCGGGAGGGGCAGAAACAGGGTCGCCTCAGCAGAGCCGCAGGGGCGGGGTGGGCGGGGCGGGGGTGGGGGGGCGGCACTCACAGGGCGGTAGGTGAGGTCTTTGGGCGGGTACTTGAAGCATGGGCCAAAGTTAATGGAAACCTGGCGTTAAGTCAGTTCAGGCAGAAACGGAAAAAAAAAACAACACTGAGAATTTGACATGTGAAAATTTTCACTTTCAACGAAGCTAGGTCACCTGGGTATAAATTTCACAAATGAGATACTGATTACTATTGCTAAAAGCAGTCAAAATCCTAATGCCCATCAAGAATTGGGTAAAAATAGACCTGTACTGATTTCTGTTAAAGACTAAAGATTTATTTTACCTTCCTCAATTGTCTTCTACTAACAGACTAAAAATATATGGAAATTCCCATGTGTTAATCTTTATTTTTTAGACAAACAGGCCTCAATAATTGTTCGTTTCTTCTTATGTATTTATTTTTTGAGACGAGGATTCGGTATATAGTCCAGGCTGGCCTTGAACTCACTGTGTAGCACAGGCTGGCCTCAAACTTGCCACGACCCTCCTGCCTCAGCCTCCTGAGTGCTCAGAACCCAGCCTTTTTTTTTTTGAGACAGGGTCTCTCTTTGTAGTTTGGCCCTGAGCTCATTAGCCCAGGCAAGCCGCTGCGGAACTCAGCAATCCTTCTGTCTCTGCTTCCTGAGTGCTGGGATTACAGGTGTGAGCCACCACGCCCGGCACTGTGGTATATGGTATTGATTGCTGGTGGGCGTGAGTCACCACGCCCAACATTGTATGTGGTTCCCAGGGATCGAACTCAGGACCTTACGCTTGCAAGGCAGGCGCTGGAACCACTGAACTAAATCTCCAGCCCAACCCAGCCATATTTTTTGTTCCAAGATGATCACAGAATACATACCGTGCAGCTCTTGTACAGTGAGATAGCCGGAAAGTAAACCCCCTCAAAAATATCTTTGTAAGCCACACCTTGATTAACACCATTTTTATAAAATATTATCTGAAACAAAAATCATGGTTTTACTTCAGAATTAAAAACAAACAAAAGTACTCAGAGAATGTGTAAGTGCTGCTGTCCACTGCCAATACAGTATATCTCAAGAATAGAATATAGTTTATGTAGTAAGACTATCCTAAATTTATATGATGCTCTCCATTGCTTCAAGTAAAATATATATACTAATCCAGTGGACTGCAGGTTGTTCTCTGAGTTCCTATTCCACATACATTACATGGTTCGACATTCCACTAGTTTTATCATATTTTATCTAGAAGAAGCCAGCCAGCCATTCAGATGCCCTGGAACTATACCTAGTGACGCTTAGATTTTTTTTTTTTTCTATTCCTTTCCCTTTCATCAGTTTCTCATTTGTGGTTTTTTTTTGTTTTGTTTTTTTGTTTTTGCTTTTTTTTGGAGACAGGGTCTTGCTCTGTAGTTCAGGCTGGCCCTGAGCTCACTATGGTGCCCAGGCAAGCCGCCGCGAACTCAGCAATCCTCCCGTCTCTGCCTCCCGAGTGCTGGGATTACAGGCGTGAGCCACCACGCCCAGCATTATATGTGGTAACCGGGGATCGAACTCAGGTCCTTACGCTTGCGAGGCAGGC
>PVIC010006017.1:7156-31659 GCA_004025085.1 Thryonomys swinderianus | reverse complement strand
TTTGTGGTTTTTTTAACTTTGAAGTTTTCTTAAAGTTTTTAGTTGCAGAAGATGAAGCCTCATGATTTTTTAATTCAGACTGGCCTTAAACTGTGTAGCCCAGGCTGCCCTTAAACTTCCCGAGATTCTCCTGACTCAGCCTTCCAAATGCAGGGATCAAAGGCATATGCCAGCATGCCTGGCTGTTTTTTCCTGTAATTATTCCAGGTGGCTTAGGACCAGGCCTGGCGAGTCACAGCATTTTTACATAAATGTTTCCAGCTCTCTGCAGAACCTTCTCCCTTCCTACTGTCCTTCCCTTTGGACTCTGGCCCTCAAGCCAGCCCAGAACTCCACCCTCCTTGCATGGTGCTTTGCGCCTAGGAAAGGCACGGAGCCCTCACAGCTCACTGCGTCGGGAGGCCCCTCTGTCCCTGCGCGTGTACCGACTCAGAATGGGGATCTGGCCAGCGGACTGGCGCCCACAGTCTCCTCACCAGGCCACACCATCCTGCTGCCCCTCAGTACCGGGCACCACAGCAGCGGTGGGGCTGTGAGCACCACTACTGCCGGCCGGCCGTGTACCCCAAAAAGCCCCGTTCCCCTCCCTCTGCATCTTTCTTGCTCTCATCATTTCCTCTCGTAATTCTAGGGATTTTAGGACTGTGCCTCACTCACCTCACTATGGGGAGTCTGCTTCAGGCTCTTCTCCGCTTTATCCACAAAATCCTTCTCCTCAAAATACAAGTAACTCTTGAACTTTATCAAAGCCTTGAAAACCGAAAGGAAAACAGGCATAGTGAAGCACCCAGTGCATCACGGAGATCCCTGCGTCAGCCCCATGGGGCATGGAGTCCTATGGAGAATCCTTGCCGGGATTTCTGTCAGATTTTGAACAACTGTCCTTACGCCTTCTTGGTGCTGGACGGTAGACCCACGGTCCCTCACTGCTCCCTACTACTGCTACGGCCTCGTCCCTCCCCTTTATTTTACTTGGAGACAGGCTCTCACTAAGTTGTCCATGCTGCCCTCCAACATGTGATCTTCCTCCCTCAGGCTCCAGAGCAGCTGCGGTTACGAGTATCTTTCACCACATTCGGCTTACTATGTACTTCTCAAAAGCTACCAGCCAGTCAGACACTTTTTTTGAAAGGTGCTTAGTAAGAAAATCTGTGAAGAAATACATATAAGTAAGCATTATTACCATGACGAAATTCCTCATGAAAGAGGATAAATGAGCTGGGTGTCCTCTATAATCTCAGCACTCAGGAGACTGAAGCAGGAGGATCACAAATTCAAAGGGGGAAGAAAAGAGGCTAAATTAATTTAACTCTTAAAATAATCTCAGCAGTAATGACTCTCCCAAACTAAAGCCTCACGGTCTCCAGCACTACTCTGAGGCAACTTTCCTCCCTGCTGGCCTCTTATTATTCTCATAGTTGTCACCTGAGTCCTGGAGCCTAATTCCCAAGTGAATATAAAATGTTCATTACATTTTAGAAACTGAACTTCTTAGTAGATATATATGTTAGGCATGGTTTTGGAACAGTTCAAAGATATATAAGCACATAAAATGAAGAGTCTGTGTCTCCAACTCCATGTCTCAGCAACAGTCTCCCTGCAAAAGGGAGCCACACGCATCTCCTGGTTTGCAAGTACAGCACTAGTGTCTGCAAGATCGGGGGCACACCAAGAGACACACCAGGAACCACGCAGAGCAGAAACAGGCTGCAGGCTTTGCTCGACTATTTCACTCAGTAATATACATTAGAGATCTTTTTTTTTTTTTGGAGACAGGGTCTTATTTGTAGTTCAGGCTGGCCCTGAGCTCACTGTGTAGCCCAGGCAATCCTCAAACTCAGCAGTCCTCCTGCCTCTGCCTCCCAAATGCTGGGATGACAGGCATTATTACTGGTGGGTGTGAGTCACCACGCCCGATATTGTATGTGGTTACCAGATTTAACTCAGTGGTTCCAGTGCCTGCCTTGCAAGCACAAGGTCGGAATTCGATCCCTGGTAACCACATACGACATGGAGACTCACATCCACCAGCAATCAGTACCACATACCACAATGCCCAGTGTGATAGCTCCCGCCTATAATCCCAGCACTTGGGAAGCAGAGGCAGGAGGATTGGTTGAGTTCAAGGCTTGCCTGGGCTATAAATAGTGAGCTCAGGGGCAGTCTGAACTACAAAGCCAGACCCTGGCCTCAAAAAAAAGTAAAATAAAATAAAGATGGGGGCCGGAGATTTAGCTCAGCGGTTCCACTGCCCGCCTTGCAAATGCAAGGTCCCTGGTTTGTCCCAGCAACCACATACAATGATATGATATTGGGCATGGTGACTCACGCCCACCAGCAATCAGTACCACAGCCCACAATGCTAGGCGTGGTGGCTCATGCCTGTCATCCCAGCACTCAGGAGGCAGAGGCAGGAGGATTGCTGAGTTTGAGGTTTGCCTGGGCTACATAGTGAGCTCAGGGCCAGCCTGAACTACAAAGTGAGACCCTGTCTCAAAAAAAAAATTAAAAAATAAATAATAAATAAAGATATACGAATGGCCAATAAATATAAGAAAATGGTATTATTAATCAAAAAAACGCTGTCACAATAAAATATCACTATGCAACCATCATCAAAATTAATAAGAAAACATCAAGTGCTGGCACATAAAATTCATATACATCATCGCTAGAGATAGAATCCAGTCATTTCTTATAAAACTAAATCTAAGAAACCTATGACTCAGTAATCTCTCAAAATTAAAATGTTTATAGAGACATGCACAAGAACATTCATGACACACTTATTCATAATAGTCTCAAGCTTGAAACACCCACGTGTCCACTAACAAGAAAATGCATACAGTGCCAGGCGTGGTGGCTCACCCTGTCATCCCAGCACTCGGGAGGCAGAGGCAGGAGGATTGCTGAGTTCCAGGCATGCCTGGGCTCCATAGTGAGCTCAGGTCCAGCCTGAACTACAAAGCGAGACCCTGTCTCAAAAAAAAAGAAAAAAGAAAATGCATACACATCTTGTGGCCCTTTTATGTTCTACACTGACCCACGGGTTGCCACCACCCGCTACATCTTCAGCCGGTTAAGTACTTCCTGTGAGGAAGGGTCTCCTTGGATTGCCTAGTATGGCCTTAAGTCTGCCAAAGGCATGTGCTATAGGCCTGGGTCATGCTGTGATAGTCATGCAATGGAACACAACCCTACAGTAAGGCGCGACTGTAGACACAGGGACAATGTGGATAAATCCCTGAAGCCTTACGGCAAATGCTGAAAGTCAGATACACAAGACTACGTATTATGTGATGGCATTAAACTCAAGAATGGGCAAAAACTAGGCTGGGCATGGTGGCACATGCCTGTAATCTCAGCACTTAGGAGGTTGAGGCAGGAGGATCACTGCAAGTTTGAGACCAGCCTGGGCTCCACAGTGAGGTTATGGACAGCTTAAACTACACAGCGAGACCCTGCCCCGCACCAAAGGAAACAAAACTAAACAAACTTGAATCTGAAGTAGTGGAAACTTACTCATTTTTGCCATTTTCCCCACCATACACAGAACGAATGGAAAATCAATCTAAACATGTTCATGATAGAATCTAAGTGACGGTATTTGGGCAGTGACTTAAATTCTTTCCACTCTGTCTGAAAATGTGCCCAAATGGGGGAAGAACGTGGGTCAGCAGAGTGAGCACATGGCCACAGCTGCGGGTGCCAGGGTGGAGACCCAGGAGGTGATGAACTCACCTTGTCTTTGTAGGTATCGGGCAACGACTTGGCTGTCTCTGTGTCTTCAGGGAGATTGATGTAAAATCCCAAGACATCTCCCTGTCCGTAGCCAGAAGAGTAGTGTTTGCCAATGGACTGGTGAAATTTGGTTCCCTTTTTGCTCCGCCAAGAATAGCTAAATTTATCGTAACCTAAGGGAGCTTGAAGGTTACCTGTTCCAACAAAAAGGTAAGTAAGAAATCAGACAGCTTCAGGTCAGTTCTGGTTTCCTAAAGCAAACTGATTCTGCTTTTTATTTATCATCTTTTGGTAGTTTTGTAGTTCTCACAAGTACTCTGGAAACTGCAAGCCAGCTAACCCCTCCCACACACACTGCAACGCCCCGAGAGGGTAAACCCAGTCACCGTGGTGGCCACAAGAAGGTTCCTGCTCACCTAACGGCTGGGACCACCCCAGCCTGGCGGCGGTGTCTGGAGGCATCTCGTCCACAGTGATTTCAAAGTACCAGGCACCTTTCCGCACCCCGTGGGAGGCCCGCACCATGGAGTAGCCCTTCTCGCCCACCACGGTCAGCCGGTCATCAGAGATCTTCAGCTGGGGAGCTGCAGGGGCGGAGAACAAACAGAGGCTGTGGCTCGCTGGATGCGCAGACGCAAGCCCTTCCACGCAGTGAGACAGCACGGAGTGTCAGTGCAGGAGTGGAAGAACACCAGCGTGGGGTACTGACACACGGGAAAGCAGAAAGGGCCAAAGCTGTTAGTAGGGGGTCTAGTTTTTATTAAATGCAATCATATTTAGATGACAGGTTAAAATTGCTTGCACCACACATGCATAGTTCCTAAATTTAATGAAACAGTTATAATGTGTTTAGACAGTGTTTTGAGTAAACTATCCTTTAAAGACTTTTGTTTTTTCTTTTCTTTTCCTTTCTTTTTTCAGTCCTGGGGATAGAACCCTGGGGCTCTTTACTACTGAGCTACACTCTGCCCTTTTACTGATTTTGAGACAGGATCCTGCTATATACTCCAGGCTGGCTCTGAACTTGCTAGGTACTAAGGCCTTGAGCTGCTGGTCTTGAAGCCAAAATCCTCTTGCCTCAGCCTCCTAATTAGACATATGAGCAACCATGCCTGACTATAATTTTTATTTTTTTTGAAACATTCTAAGTTGCCCAGGCTAGCCTTCAGCTTCCCATTCTCATGCCTTAGCCTCCTGAGTGGCTAGAATTATAGTCATATACCACCTGCTTGGTTAAAATATTTAACCTTTTAAACTTGGATATAGCTCAGTGGTAGGACATGCCCAGCATGCATCAGGCCTGGGTTCAATCCCTAGAACTGCAAATTAAATAAAGAAATAAAAATAAATTAACTTTTTTTGTATGTGTTTTTTGGAAAGGATCTCATCTCATTATATAATTCAGGCTGGGTTTGAACTACATTAACCCTGGCTGATCTTGATTTGCAGTGATTCTCCTACCTCAGCCTCCTAAATGCAAGTGCTGAGATTATAGGTGTGTAGCACCATGCCTGCTCTACAACCTTTTTTTTTTTTCTTTTTTTGAGACAGGGTCTCACTTTGTAGTTCAGGCTGGTCCTGAGCTCACTATGGAGCCCAGGCAAGCCTCGAACTCAGCAGTCCTCCTGCCTCTGCCTCCTGAGTGCTGGGATGACAGGTGTGAGCCACCGCGCCTGGCTCTGTGGTATGTGGTATTGATGGCTGGTGGGTGTGAGTCACCACGCCCAGCATCGTATGTGGTTACTGGGATCAAACTCAGGACCTTGCGCTTGTGAGACAGGTGCCAGAACCACTGAGCTAAATCTCCGGCCCTCTACAACCTTTTTATTTTACAATAATTTCAGACTTTTAAAAACTAAAAAAAGTGTGTTCTTCAAGATACTAACTGCAAAAAGAACTATTATAGACAGCTAAGCTAATTAGACATGTTGTAAGCAGTTGAACAATAGAGACCCATCTAAAGGCCAACACTCAAAAGGGAAAATCGCTACACTTTTACTTCCCTGACAGATGGAGAGCAGACTCGGTGAGGACCAAATCTCCTCAGCCCGTTTCGTTTCCTGAATTTCCTTGTCTGGGCCTCATACTCTTGACTTGTTTTCCCCATCTGATTCTCTCATTTAATCAGTATCACCTAAGCAACTAGACATTTTGTTTTGTTTTGTTTTGTAGTTCAGGTTGGCCCTGAGCTCACTGTGTAGCCCAGGTAAACCCTGAACTCACAGCAATCCTCCTGCCTCTGCCTCCCGAGTGCTGCAATGACAGGCGTGAGCCACCATGCTCAGCACTGTGGTATGTGGTACTGATTGCCAGTGGACGTGGGTCACCACACCTGGTATTGTTGCATGTGGTTACTGGGGATCAAACCAGGGACCTTGTGCTTACTAGGCAGGTGCTGGAACCACTGAGCTAAATCTCCGGCCCATACTTCCTAGTCTTAACAAGCTCTGTTGTTCCTAGAATTCATTCTTCAGTAATAGAGAAGATGAACACAGTGTTTCCAGTATCTAGCAGGCTGGGAGTTACAATTTCCTTATTTGGATTATTTACATTATTTGGATTACTTGCTGCCCAATATCAGGAAAGACAGTGACTTTACAGTCATCAAAGGGAGCCGAGTCATCACGTGGGCAAACTCAGTAAGACATATCAACATCACGAACCCTAGTGGCTTCTCCTTCCTGTGTTATCCTTCCCAAAACTGTATAGCCTCAGTCTAATCCTGAGAAAACATTAGACAAAATAACCAATTAATAAAATAAAAAGTACCATTGTCACGAAAGATAGGCAATGGCTGAAGGAGAAATAATTGAATGCAGTGTGAGAACCTAGAAAAAGCAAGACGGTCTTCCCAGCGCAGTGAGGCCCATCTGTGATCCCAGCACTCCGGAGGCTGACACAGGAGGGCTGCCGCAAGTCCGAAGCCAGCCTGGGCTACCCAGTCAGTGCAAGACCAGCCTAAACCAGAGGATAAGACCCTGTCTCAAAACACTTTAAAAACTGTGCGCGCACGTGTGTATGCAAGTACACAAAGTGGCTTAGAATTTATAGGGGAAAACGAGATGAGCTCCTGCAGCACAGCTAAGGCAGTGGCAACATGCCATGTGTGGACAACCCTAGACCCGGCAGCTCAGTGCCAGCCTGGGCCGCTTGCATACCTCGGTCATGCAAGGCCAACAACACTCGCTCGCACAGGCAGGCTCGGTAGAGGTCTCCGGGAATGGGCTTTCCCGCCCAGCAGTCCAGTTCCAGCTTCTCAGGGTCGGGGGCGTGCGGGTCAGGCTCGGCCAGAATGTACCGGTAGCCGTCTTTGTTGAACGGGTGTTCCAAGGGGTAGCCATGAGGGGGCAGACGCTGAGCAGAGAACAAAGGGTCACTGCAGAGAGAAGACAGGACATCAAGCAAGTGAAACTCCCTGTAGCTCAATCATACTACCGCGTAGAGAAGCCTCTGCTCAGGAGGGTCCAGTCGGGACACGTGGAACTTCTTAACAAATCTTTTCCACAACTCAGGCCAGCCTGCCCTCTGCAGGCGAGACAGGGGAGGAGCGGGATAAAGCAGTTTGGGTTAAAATCAGTCTTGGTAGGGACTGACAAGGACTTTGCCGGGAAAGACCACTCCTGTTGGATACTGCTGCCCAGTAAACGGAGCCAGTACGCACCAGGAGAGAAAGGGAGAGAGGAATGAGGGTGGTCAGGGCGCTTCCTTTAGTACATTCATTATTGTACACTAATACACAGAAACTCCAAAATAGGGGTTCTTACTGTTATCTAAGTAAAAAGTAACCCGAATTTCATCATCTCAGTATGAAATAAAACAGAAGTCCAAGAGAAGAAAGCTAAAGAACTAGCCATAGCAGTATAATCCCAGTCCTTGACAGGCTGAGGCAGGAGGATCACCGGAGTTCAGGGCCAGCTACGCTGAGTTCAAGGGCAGCCTGTACTGTAACACAGCAAGACTCTGTCTCAAAAAGACAGGTAACAGATAGTGCATGAGCACAGTGGTACAGGCCTGTGATCCAGAACCTGAGAGGCTGAGACACGAGGACTGCCACAAGTTCAAGGCCAGCCTGGGTTGTATGATGAGACCCTGACTCAAGAAACAAACAAAAACAAAACTGAAAGAGAGCATGAGGGAGGAGGGAGGGAAAAAGCTTTGTGGCTCCAGACACCAGAGCACTGTCTCTGCACTAGGGCCACTATCCAGAGGGCTCTGCTGGCACCAAATGTGCGAATGGTGGTGGGAGGCGTGGGTGTTCTCCCCACCTCCGGGCCTTCTTGGCTGTCCCCGTGGTCCCTCCATCCTGCTGTTTGCGTTTGGCTCCTCTTCCTTTCCCACTGCTCCCTGCTGTGATTCCCCCTTGAAGAGAAGGCAGATGAGTTTCAGTGCATTGTGCGGTCGGCGCCCGCCGTGGACAGGGGACTCCCCAGGACTCACACACCGGCGTGCGCTTGTGTGACGCTGCAGGGACCTCCTCCTGCCGGAGGGTGCAGGTGTCACCCTGGCTCCTGAACGGGGCTGCGGGCTCTGTGGCGGGCGCCAGCAAAGCCAGAGTGACATCCATGCTCCCGCCCAGCCTCCGCGCCTCAGGAAGCATGGCCACGCCGTTCCCAGAGGGTGACACAAGCGCATCTGCCCTCACTGGGCCCCAGTCAGCACAGACCTCCATAAGGAAAGTCTCACTGGAAGTCAAAGGTCACTTGCTTGAACGACATAGTCCGTCAACATCATAAAGGCACAATATCTGCTAAAGCACTTAACTCGAAGACCCAGCAAGACAAAGTACATCAAACACAGAAAACAGAAACAAAAGTACTAAAAGGTGTTTCTCTCCAGTGCTGCCAGCATCCACGGGGTCATGCGTGACACAGGAGGGGAGGGAGGAAGCCAAACTGCAGCTCCTCCCTCAGGTTTTCTTCAGGGCAACATTTCCTAAGAGCGCACCCGTGCGCCACGTGGGATTCAAGTCCCACTAATCTGGCTGGGGGAATTAAGGGCAGGAAAACTGTCAACAGACAATTTATACATTTTACATAAAGCAATTTAGTTACGTACTGCGGCCAAAAGAAGTAGTACCTTGTATATTTCTGACATAGGCACTTTCAAATTTTTGTCCGGTTCTAGCATTTATCTGTTTTTTACCCCTTGCATAAATCATCCTTGAACTGCAGGAAAACACCTTTACATAAACAGCTGCAGAGAAGGGTGTGTCAATGTGGCCAAGCTCGGAAACCATCAGCAATTCTGCTGCAGTAAGAAGGGTCCAGACACCGAGGGGGTCACATTCTGCATACTCAGGACCAGAATTTGGCGGAATTTCTTTCTGGGAACATATCACATGTTACTCCTGTTTCTCATCAAAGATTTAACATTACATTGTCATGACGTTATTATCGATCATGAAAATTATTACATTTTTGGGGGTGATGTTGGGGATCAAACCCAGGACCTAACAGAAGTGAGGCAAGCAGTCTTAGCACAGAGGTGTATATTCCTAGCCTTTGTTAAGTTTTTTTTTTTAACTATTATTTCCATTTAGGATTTTAGATCCATCTTGAATATAGCAAGCAATCCTAAGGAGACTGCTGGTCATGTTAGGCAGAATATGACAACATATAAGCTTTTCATTACTAACATTAAACTGGAACTACCATTTCATAGTAAAAGCTATTGCCACCACTGTCACAATGCTTTAAAATTACTTAGTTTTAGCTTCTACCACAACTCAGCAAAAAGCACTTTCCAAGCCACAAGATACTTAAGTCTGAGAGGCTGAAAGAAGACAGTGGAGGAATTCACCTCCAAAAATGGCTCCACCTGTAAGAACAGAAGTGGCACCGTGTATTTGTCAAACTGTAACAATTGAACAGGGAAAACATGGTGTAAAAAGACAAATAACACACTGAGCTATTTCCAACCTGCCTTGGATTAACTGTGGGAAAGTTGAAATATTTACAATACTTCCACTCCAAGAGACAAGTCAAGGACACCAAGTGCACTGCTAGCCGCCCCCCAGCCACCCCGCTCTCGTTCAAGGATCCTCAGTGAGCACGAGCAGCTCCCGTGAAGTGGACGACTAAACAGAAAGGTGCGTGCCACAGCAGGTGACCCAAACAGAAACGTTCAAGTTTCAGGGCAAAAAAAATGCAAAGATGGACACTGGAAGCTTGCTAAGTAATAGCTGACTTGTGAAAAGAGTAGAGAACAACTGACTCTTTCTGAACTTCTTAAGTTATTAAGATGTAGGTGGGAAGTCTAGTATAAACCCTAACCCTAGCCTTACGCTCTACCTTGTACTGACACCTGCACTTAAGACCAAACTGTGTTGCAAAGTGACGAAAGCTCTCCCCCACTACCACCTGCCAGACTCCTGGCTGACACCTCAACACTGAGTTTTAAACTTTAAAGCATTAGTAAATACCCAAAGTAAGAGATTACCTAGAGAATGCCCAATTCTAGGCACATATGGTTTCAACAGCTTAAAAATATTTCAGTAACTAGATGCATGAACACTTACCATTTAGATTCCCGCTGGTAGACACAGCACTGCTTTGTTTTTGGTTGTCATAAGCAGGACCAATGTTACTAAGATCCTGGGAGGAAAAAAAAAAATCTAAGTAACAAGAGACTACACTGGATATGGAGGTGCGTGCCTGTGATCCCAGCACTCTGGGAGGCTGAAGCAGGAGGTTGCAACTTAAATCTAGCCTATGCAATTCAGCAAGATCCTGTCTTCTAAAAAAAAAAGAAAAGGGCCTGGGATTTAGCTCAAGTGGTACAGCACTTACCTTCTAAGCACAGGGCCCAAGTTTGATTTCCAATATGGCATAAAAAAAAAAGATATATATATTTATAAAAAGAAAAGAAAAGCCGGGCTGTAGCTTAGAACAAAGGTTTTGGCTTCAATCTCTAACACAACAAAAGGAAAAATAACAAAAAAGGAAAAGGCCACATATACAGTTCATCTGGCACTGCTGAGAACAGGAGGAAGTCTCCCTGCAAGGGAACTACATCCTTACGCGTCTGAGGTCCGCAGCAGCCCTGGCACTCTGGGGGCACTGAAGGCAGCACGCACACAGCAGGCCAGTGGGTGACGAGTAGCAATCAGCCAACCAAGAGGCATGCGGGTGCACAGAGAATGAGGGTAACTCGGCCCCCCACGCAGCTCCCAGTGGAGCTCTGCCCTATTGTAGGCAGATCTCGTTTTATAAGACAGAACTATGATTTCTGTGGGAAGTCTCAAATTCTCACAGATGACAGAGAGCCTTCAGTTCCAGCCACTTAGGAGGCTGAGGCAGAGCATCACTTAAGCAAAGGAGACTGGGTGGCACAGTGAGACCCTGTCTCAAAAAAACAAATCAGGCCGGGCGTGGTGGCTCACGCCTGTAATCCCAGCACTCAGGAGGCAGAGACAGGAGGATTGCTGAGTTCCAGGCTTGCCTGGGCTACATAGTAAACTCAGGGCCAGCCTGCACTACAAAGCAAGACTCTGTCTCAAAAAAACAAAATCAAACACTTCAAGGCACAGCTGAAGGTGCTGACCTTTTTGTGTGACACTGGGGACTGAACCCAGGGCCTTCTGCACTGAGCTACATTTCTGCCCCTTTTTTATTTTAAAGTTTAATGTTCAGAAAGGGACTCAATAAATCATTAAGTTGCCAAGGCTGGGTTCAAACTTGCCATCCTCCTGCCTCAGCCTCCCAGTTTTGCTCTACCATGACCAGGCAGATCTGACCTTCTCTGACCTCTGCCTCCCGAGTGCTGGGATTACAGGCGTGAGCCACCACGCCCGGCACTGTGGTATGTGTATTGATTGCTGGTGGGCATGAGTCTCCACGCCCAGCATTCTATGTGGTTACCAGGAATTGAACTCAGGAACTTGCGCTTGCGAGGCAGGTGCTGGAACCACTGAGCTAACCCTCCAGCCCCACAAGAGCATTTTTAAGAGCAAAATTTGAGATGTCAGGAAGATAAGAATTTGGAACCATGCACTTTTACAAGTAAGGAAACTAATAAAAAAAGAAAATCACTTGTGCTGGGCGTGGTGGCTCATGCCTGTAATCCCAGCACTCAGGAGGCAGAGACAGGAGGATTGCTGAGTTCAAGGCTTGTCTGGGCTACATAGTGAGCTCAGGGCCAACCTGAACTACAAAGCGAGACCCTGTCTCAAAAAAAATAAATAAATAAAAATAAAAAAAATTAAAAAATCACTTGTGAAAATCCTTACTATTTTGGGGAAGAGCCAGAACTAACACATTAGCCTCCTACTTCAACACATTCTTTCCACATACGTCAATAAGCATTTATGTGCATTCCACCATGTTGTTTGCAAATATGCAAATGAAACAAAAATCTAATATCTTCAAGTGCCTTGAAGTGAAAAAGAAAATATGAAGCATATTAATGTACCTGATCCAAAAGCCCAAATTTGGGGTAATCTTCCTCAGGGTCTTTGCTCCCTGGATCGGGGTGCTCCTTTACCAGGAAAACATCTCTTTCTTTACTCTAAAAGGAAATAGCACCTTAGTATTAATGGAAATCTTTTGTTTTTTGTTTTTTATTTTGAGACAGGGTCTCGCTTTGTAGTTCAAGCTGGTCCTGAGTCATTATGTAACCCAGGCAAGCCTTGAACTCACAGCAATCCTCCTGCCTCTGCCTCCCAAGTGCTCAGATTACAAGCACGAGTCACTACACCCCGCACTGTGGTGTGAGGTTACCTAGAGATCGAACTCGGGATCTTGTGCTTGCAAGGCAGATGCTGGAACCACTGAACTAAATACCTCGCTCCCTATTAATGGAAATCTTACAATTACAAGTACAGAACAAATAGACCAACCACTAACTCTAAAAGTTAGTTCTTCAGGGCCAGAGAGTTAGCTCAGTGGTTCCGGCGCCTGCCTCGCAAGCGCAAGGTCCTGACTTTGATCCCCGGTAACCACATATAATGCTGGGCATGGAGACACACCCACCAACAATCAATACCGCATACCACAATGCCGGACGTGGTGGCTCATGTCTGTAATCCCAGCACTCGGGAGGCAGAGACAGGTGGATTGCTGAGTTTGCAGCAGCTTGCCTGGGCACCATAGTGAGCTCAGGGCCAGCCTGAACTACAAAGCAAGACCCTGTCTCAAAAGCAAAAAAAAAAAAGTCAGTTCTTCAGTGTAACCTCCAAAGAGCATTATTTTTTTCTTTCATTAGAAAAATTAATACATGACTAGTATAGTCTCTGTCTAGAGATTCCCCAAAGCCTTATGTGCTCAAGGAGGACTTCTGGAAGGTGAATGAACATGGGTGTGCGATCCCCATCACTGGGTCAGTCCATGGGTGGGTATGATGCTGGGAGGTGAAGCCTATGGACAGAGGCGGGTCAGTGTGGGCATGGCCTGGCATGGTATAAATCCCTCCTCCCCTTGACCCCTGGTTGCTTTTTTTTTTTTTTTTTGAGACAGGGTCTCGCTTTTATAGTTCAGGCTGGCTCTGAGCTCACTATGTAGCACAGGCAAGCCTCCAACTCAGCAATCCTCCTGTCTCTGCCTCCCGAGTGCTGGGATTACAGGTGTGAGCCACCATGCCCGGCACTGTGGGATGTGGTATTGATTGCTGGTGGGCGTGAGTCTCCACGCCCAGTATTCTATGTGGTTACCGGGGATCAAATTCAGGACCTTGCGCTTGCGAGGCAGGCGCTGGAACCACTGAGTTAAATCTCCGGCCCGAACCCTGGTTGCTTTTTTTTTTTTTTTGAGACAGGGTCTCACTTTGTAGTTCAGGCTGGCTCTGAGCTCACTATGTAGTCCAGGCAAACCTCGAACTCAGCAATCCTCCTGTCTCTGCCTCCGGAATGCTGGGATTACAGGCGTGAGCCACCACGCCCAGCCCCTGGTTGCTTTTTGCCTGTCTGGCCATGAGCCGTTTCTCCTCAGAGATACTACCCTGCTTTGGAGCCAGCCAACTATGGATGAAAATGCCACAAACTATGAGCCAAAACGAACCTTTCCTCCTTTAACTGGAGGGTGTTGCATCCCAGCAACAAGACAGTGACAACAACAATCATTAAAGATTTGAAAAAGAAGAGAGAGGCAGGCTTTCATAATCCTCACCTATCCACCCACTCTACAGATGAGCACGCAGAGCTGGCTCCTGACTTATCGCCATGTTCTCGTTTGTTTCATTTTTTTTTGAGACAGGGTCTCGCTTTGTAGTTCAGGCTGGCTCTGAGCTCTGGCTATGTAGCTCAGGCAAGCCTTGAACTCAGCAATCCTCCTGTCTCTGCCTCCCAAGTGCTGGGATTACAGGCATGAATCACCATGCCCAGCATTGGGGTATGTGGTTTCCGGGGATCGAACTCAGTACCTTGAGCTCACAGGAAGCCTCTTGCCTGGGCCTCTGAGTGCTGGGATTCTAGGCCTGCACCATCATGCCTGATTTGGTTTGTTTTGTTTTACTGTATAAACTTCACTTGTGGCTCTGGGAATTGAACCCATAGCCTCGCAGGTGCTAAGCATGCATTCTATCACTGAGCTACATCCCTCCCCGGCCTGCAAATTCATTGCTAAATTGTATCTGCAAAGTGCAGTGGTCAAAGGTTTGTGTGCATGAAAATACTATAGTGTGAAGGGTGTGGTGGATCACGCCTGTCATCCCAGCACTCAGGAGGCAGAGGCAGGGGGCTTACCTGGGCTACATACTGAGCTCAGGGCCAGCCTGAACTACAAAGTGAGACCCTGTCTCAAATACAAACAAACAAAAAAAGATACTGTAGTGTGAATGATGCTCACTTGAAATGAAGCGCCACTCATTGCTCTGTTTCTGTTTGAAAACTACTAAACTTGTACCTGATACACTGTTTCTGCTTGAAAGTGTTTCTGTTTGAAAACTATTAAACTTGTGGGCCGGAGATTTAGCTCAGTGGTCCTTGCAAGCGCAAGGTTCTGAGTTCAATCCTGGTAACCACATACAATGCTGGGCATGGTGACTCACGCCCACCAACCATCAATACCACATACCACAATGCTGGGCGTGGCGACTCATGCCTATAATCCCAGCACTCGGGAGGCAGAGGCAGGAGGATTGCTGAGTTCCAGGCTTGCCTGGGTTACAGAGTGAGCTCAGGACCAGCCTGAATTAGAAAGTGAGACCCTGTCTCAAAAAAAAAAAAAACTATTAAACTTGTATCTGATACCCTCAAAGATGTAAACTGAATTATTTCCATTTTCTTGGTCACCACATTACTTCAAAACTGAGGCTGAATAGGATTTAGTAAAATGAACACTGTCTCTAAGAGTGAAGTCTGCTCACCATGGTTTTGACAATGTTATTTGGCCACGTCATCTTCCCAGGTCTCTGTCTGGTTGTCATGCACTCCCAGTATTTGTCGATGAAGGGGATAATATCCTAAGGTTTAAAGTAAAATACATGAAGAGTCTTATAGTTATTTTCGAAAGTTCATTTACGAACAAAGTACACTGATGTTTTCCATGGCTTCTCTCTGGGGCCAGCTCTGCTCCCCTACACTGCTGTTTTCAAAGGGCTCATGAGAGGCAAAAGAAAAAATCTACATTTTACTCTTTAGAATCACTTGAATAAGTATTTAAAGGCTTGAAACATCACCTTCTAGACATCCTACAGGTACCTTAAACTTTTTTTTTTTTTTTTTTTTTTTTTTTTGCTGGTACAAGAGATTAAACTCAGGGTTTTCACCCTGAACTACACCCCCAGCACTCTGGGAAGCTGAGGCAGGAGGATCTCAAGTTTGAACACAGCATGGGCAGTTTAATATGTTAGCAAGACCCTACCTCAGAACAAAAATTAAAAAGGGTTGGGGTTGTAGGTCAGTGGTAACATACCCCTTGGTTCAAGTCCTAGTAGTGAAGAAAGACAGAAAGAGAGAGAGAGAAGGAAGGAAAGAGGGAAGGGGGGAGGGAGGAAGGAAGAAAAAGAAAGGGAGAAAGCAACAAAGAGAAGGAAGGAAGGAAGGAAGGAAGGAAGGAAGGAAGGAAGGAAGGAAGGAAGGAAGGAAGGAAGGAAGGAAGGAAGGAAGGGAGGGAGGGAGAAGCAAAAACAAAATAATGCAAATTTGCAGTGCTCATGACATGTACCAGGCTGCAGATGACACAACACAGCGTACTGTTTACAGTACATTTCTGAGCAGTACAGTCAGAATAACATTACAGAGCACAGTACACACCTAAACCGGCCAGTGCCCGTGACTGGGCACTACGTGCTACATACAATGCGTGGTACTCTCCCTGGCTACTGTGCATGAGCCACACACTGCGCTCTCATTGGCCAAACTGCTGCTGAGCGGCAGGACCCTTCGGTCCTCCACAGTCTCCTGGGACCTCGGCAGTACCTGCGATCTGCCACCAACCAAACTGTCCCTGTGCGACATAGTCCCTCACGTCAACTTAAAAGAGAGGAAGGAAAGCCTTCTTTTGGTGAGCCCTCATATTAAACTACATCCCCACTCTTTTAAATATGTTTTTTGTTTTTGTTTTTTTTGAAGCAGGGTCCTGCTATGTCTCTATATTGCTCAGGCTGGGCTTAAACTTGCAATCCTCTTGCCAGGCATGGTGGTGGATACCTGCAATCCCAGCACTCAGGAGGCTGAGGCAGGAAGATCACTAGGAGCTTGAAACCAGCTTGGGCTACACATTGAGTTCAAGGCCATTTTTTTTTTTTTGCTTTTTGGAGACAGGGTCTCACTTTGTAGTTCAGGCTGGCCCTGAGCTCACTATGGTGCCCAGGCAAGCCGCCGCGAACTCAGCAATCCTCCTGTCTCTGCCTCCCGAGTGCTGGGATTACAGGCGTGAGCCACCACGTCCGGCATTAAGGCTTTTTTGAACTATACAACAAAACTCTGTTTCACAAACAACAAAACCGAACTTGTGATTCTCCTGCCCAGGCTTCTAGAGTGCTATGATTATAGACTTAGCTACTATGCTGAGCAAGAAAGCTCTTCTTTACACAGTTATAACCAATACATGCATTGCTTTACATCCATCACCCTAGTAGCATGCCAAACAGTTGTCTAGATGCTTCAAAACTTTAAATGTTATAGCAGACACCATCTTTGAAAGAAAATTTAAAAAGGAACTGATGAGATAAAAGACATTACAAATAAATACAAGGTGCAATCCAAGTCTATGCAAAATATTAAGACAATAGAGAAAACATTAATATGAACTGTGTATCAGTATTACGTTTCGTGTGTGTGTGTGTGTGTGTGTGTGTGTGCGTGTATGCCATGCCTGGCACTGTGGTATGTGATAACTGGGGATAGAACTTGGGACATTGCACTCACAAGGCAGATGCTAAATCCCTGGCCCTAAATATTATATTGTTAAAGCTTAATCGTTATATAGTGGTTGCACAACAAAACAGTGAATAAAGTATATTCTCTTCAATTTAGTCTCACACAGGAATTACAGATATGAGGATAAGTAAATGTGGCAAAATAGTAATAAATAGCAAGTCTAGAGAAAGAATTGATATCTGATTTTGTTTTTTTAGTTTCTTGAGATAGGCTGTTGCTTTGTAGTTCAAGCTAGCCCTGAGCTCACTATGTAGCCCAGGCAGGCCTCAAAACTCACTGTAATCCTCCTGCCTCTGCCTCCCGAGTGCTGGGATTATAGGTTAGCAAACACAAAGTCCTGAGTTTGATCAGGTAACCACATACAACAATATGAGGCGCGGTAACTCATACCCACCAGCAATCAATATCACATACCACAATGCTGGGCGTGGTGGCTCCAGCCTGTAATCCCAGCATGCAGGAGGCAGAGGCAAGAAGATTGCAGAGTTCGAGGTTTGCCTGGGCTACATAGTGAGCTCAGGGCCAGCCTGAACTACAAAGTGAGACCCTGTCTCAAAAAAAGAGTGGACCTCCTCTCTGCTGACTGCTCCAGTTTATGAGACTAAGTAAGTACAAACTTCTCTATTTAGTAGTAGACAAGGCTCCTATCCCGATATGGACAGTACTGACTCCTGATTCACAACACACTCTACGTAAGTACTTTTCAAACTGTAGGCAGGAAGAATGCCACAAGTTGCAGGCCATCCTAGGGTACATAGTTCAAGGCCAGCCTGAAATACAAAGTAAGACCATATCTCAAAACTACAGGTTGCTTGTCTCTTTGCAGTACTTGGGATTTAACCCAGGGCTTTTGCACTAAGCCACATTCCTGGCCCTTTTATTTTTTTTAATTTTGAGACAAGACCTTGCTAAATTACTAAGTTGCCCATCCTCTGCCTCAGTTTCCCAGTAAGTGCAGTGGGCTCTTATGAATGTTCGCTCACTAGGGCTGGCTGTAACTCAAATTGGCCAGTTGAAGGCTCAGGCTCCTCTGAACACCCTTCAAAGTCTCTCCTGTCCATAGGCTGATCTCACGGTCCTTAGAGACACTGGCTCAGGATTTCTCAGTTAAACCCACACAGGAAAGGATGCTATCATGTTTTCTAGAACTCTTTAAGGCTTGCTTAAACTGTATCTGAGACCATCTGGAAGCACAAGCAGCCAGTCTTTGATTTGTAACTCAAGGCTTTGTTTATAAATTAAAACTAAAATTCAGGTCACAACTCAAGTTGTTCATGTCAAGCTGGTCTTAACTCAAGGGTCCACTGTATGTGTCATCCTGCCAATAGTGAGTCTAAGGACAGCATGACAAACTTGGTAAGACCTTGTCTCAAAATAAAAGATCAAAGGAATAGGGGTACAGCTCAGTGGTACAGGCTTGCCTAGCATGTACAAGTATCCCCCCGCCCCCACCCCTGGCCAACTAGACTAGATGCTCCACTTGATTTTTTTTTTTTTTTGAGACGGGATCTAGCTATATAGTTCAGGGTGGTCTCAAACTTGTGGCAGTTTTCTTGTCTTAGCCTCCCAAGAACTGGGATCATTGGGATGTGCCATCAAGCTTGGATTTCCACCTGATTCTTTCTCATAATTGCAATTAAGTTGATTCTATCTTTACCTTGTCTTTGGAAAACATGGTTTTTGGATGTTCATCCTGTGTTCGGGACTGCCACGTCAGGTTGGCCAGAGCACTAAGGCACATTTCCTTTAAATCTATTGAAAACAAAAAGAAACAAGTTATCTATGACTTACCAAGGCAATATTCAACACAAGACAGCCCACACCGCTGCCTTCCTGGAAAGTGCAAGATCCTGAGTTTGATCTCCGGGTTCTGCAACCCCCCAAAACCCAAGAGAGACCACAAAACACCAACCAGTACGGCCTAAGTGGGGTCGTATTTGATCTGAAATGGGCGAGAGCAACTTAAGTTCTTCCAGCTATAAGGCAAAGGTCTCCTGAGACTAAGTTCAGGTCCCTTTTCCTTTGCAGCGGACACTCCTTTGGAAATGCTGCAGGCTGTTCTTACTTGCTTGTTTCCGGAGGAAATAGGTGTTCCCACTATGATGGCACACATTGCAATGGAAACTGTAGTTGGTCATGAAGGGCAGACAGGATCTAGGGATCAGCCAAAGTGTACAAATCAGCAAACTTCAGATACATACTTCATTACAGACACAAATCCATAGCCATAGGTACTTTAATTCAAACATGGTACGAATACAAAATGAAAAGAGCAGTCTCCTTCCTACCCTGCTAGCTCACATTCTCTCAGTCGTGCACACAGTTCCACCCGCAGATGGGGAATCATGGTTATCTCTGCCATTGTTTCTTTAAAGGTACCAATGCACTGCGTGATGAGCCTGCAGCAGAACACTAATTGTCGACAGTAAGCTACCCACAAAAACTATGCAGCCACCACGAGATTTAACTGCTTGTCGCGTCTGAAAGAGCACCACTGCTTCTTAGGACGTTCCAATACAATGTCAAAGGTCCCTTTCAAGTATAAGCATTAGCCAACCTTTCTATGTTTCATTGTACTCGGAAGGACTGTCCCTGGCAACTCCAGGCCACTAGACATTACCTCAGCCTTCGAACGATGCCTGTCTATCCTGAGAACTGAGGTGAGTGGATGACAGACTCACCCCGACATGAGGAGGCTCCTGCGACGTTCCCAGGTTCCCTCTTCACGTTAAAATCAAACGTAAGTCTCAGCCCTGACGGCACAGCCTCGCTCAGACTCGCCTGCTGCATTACTGCTATGCATCAACAAGCTCTCATCCCTTCTCTATTCCTTGACTAATTTTTCTTTCCCACCGGCAGCACTGACCTCCCACAGCACCACAGTGCTGGGCTGGGCTTCAGGTGTGATTTCCCAAACTCAAATACAAACTGGTCTCTCAAAAGTTACCCAGATTCTGAACTGTGGCTGAATAACCCTTGGCTATCGCTGGGAAATTTCCATTCCGAAGCTGTCTATCCAAATACATTTTCTTGCTCAAAGCGGTCCAGTTTTAGACCCTGCTTAGCCAGTATGCTTCCCCTACAGACCTTTTGCCAAGATCAATTCTTTCTTCCTGAACCCTCAGTACTTTTCTTCCTCTTAAACACTCCATCCCAGGTTTTTAGTCACGTGCTAACTGATACATTAGCATTTTTAAAATCTACTTTTAACAAGTTTAAAATAAATCATACAGGAGTCTGAGGCAGGATTCCCACAAATTTGAGAGCAGCCTGGGTCTACATAGTGAGTATGAGGCCAACCTGAACATCAGTGAGACCCTGTCTCAAAAAAGGTAATCAGCTCATCAATCAATCAATAAGGAAGCTATTTCTTTATTACTTTACTTAAGGGTGATTAATTTCAGAATGCAGCCTTATTTGACACAAGCCATTCCTCCTTAAAACATAAACGTATTAGGATAATAAGGACCCTGAAGAACAGTACAGAGCCAGGGTACAGTGCGCCAACAGAGAGGGAATCACTAAAGCTCACCTCCTAGTTGTTGGGCAAATCACTGAATAAATTTTTCATTTTCACTTCTAATTATGATTTTTTTTTTTGAGACAGGGTCTCGCTTTGTAGTTCAGGCTGGCCCTGAGCTCACTATGTGGCCCAGGCAAGCCTCGAACTCAGCAATCCTCCTGTCTCTGCCTCCCGAGTGCTGGGATTACAGGCGTGAGTCACCACACCCAGCATTGTATGTGGTAACCGGGATAGAACTCAGGGCCTTGCGCTTCCGAGGCAGGTGCTGGAACCACTGAGCTAAGTCTCTGGCCTCCTAATTATGATTTTTAAGTCACCTATAAAAATACTCATGAGGGGACTGGAGATTTAACTCAGGGTTTCTGACACCTGCCTAGTAAGCACAAGTTCCCTCGTACAATCCCCTGTAACCATATACAAAATACCGGGCCTGTTAACTCAAGCTCACCAGCAATCAGCACCACACATCACAATGCTGGGCATAGTGGCTCACACCTGCAATCCCAGCACTCGGATGAGAGGTAGGAGGATTGCTGTGAGTTCAAGGCTTGCCTGGGCTACATACATAGTGAGTTCAGGGCCAGCCTGAACTACAAAGCGAGACCTTGTCTAAAAAAAAGTACTCACGAGGTATCTATGCCAAAGGTGTCTGCTGTGAACCACTTTGTGCATATTCCACACTGCAGTTCTATCTCTCCTAACTGCCGCCCATTCTCTTCATCCACAGAGCCAGCTTGAGTATCCATCACTTCTGATGTATCCCCAGCACCTTCCTGTGACCAAGAACAATTAGAGAACCAAAATAGAATGCACTTTTCATTGGGCTAAAGACAGACTGTAGCTCAGTGGTATAGCATTTGCACAGCATGCACAAAGCCCTGGGATCTTGCTCCCTGAAGAGAAAAAGTAATCTTAAAAAGCAAATTAGAGGGAGGGAAGGGAAAGGGGATGAAAAAAGTTATGTACAAATCCCAACTTCCCATAGAGAATGCAAACATAATGTACTACACATATACTAATAAACTAAAAAAAAAGCAAATGACCAAGAGAGCTGCGTGTGATGGCAGATGCCTGTAATCCCAGCACTAGGGAGTAGTATTACCAAGAGTTCAGGGCCAGCATGAACTACATAAAAAGATCCAGTCTCAGGCCAGAGATTTAGCTCAGTGGTTCCGGTGCCTGCCTCGCAAGTGCAAGGTCCTGAGTTCGATCCCGGTAACCACATACAATGCTGGGCATGGAGACTCACGCCCACCAGCCATCAATACCACATACCACAGTATCGGGAGTGGTGGCTTATGCCTGTCATCTCAGCACTTGGAGACAGAGGCAGGAGGATTGCTGAGTTCGAGGCTTGCCTGGGCTACACAGTAAGCTCAGGGCCAGCCTGAACTACAAAGCGAGACCCTGTCTCAAAAAAAAAAAAATTCCAGTCTCAAAAAACAAACAAAAGGAAATACTGTCTGGGCATGGTGGAGCGCATTTGGGAGGCTGAGGGAGGACTGACACTAGTTTTGAAGCCAGCCTGTGCTACACAGTGCGCTCACAGCCACTCTGGATTACCTAGGAACATCCTATCTCCAGGAAACAAAGAAAACATAAAAAGCAAATAAAACCTCCACAGCACAAGCTGTGATCCCAGCACTGAGGGAGGCTGAAGCAAGTGGGTTGCCAAATTAGAGTCTGACCTAAGATCTCATCCCCCACCCAAAAAAAAGGACTGGGGATGTAGCTCACAGTTCCAGGGTGCCCCTGGATTTAGTTCCAACACTGTAAATAAACAGGTAAGTAAATAAATGTAAATATCTTATTTTCTTTTGCAAACATCCAAAAAAATACTTACTAATGTGTCTTTCCCATTGGAGGATTCTGTCTCCAAACCACCACTTACATCAACCAAGTTTGCATCCCTGTAAAGTAATGAAAGCCCGCAAGTAAGAATTTTTAAGAAAAGCCTCAAAATGTCAACTCCCAAAGATGATCAAATACAGCTGAACTTCACATTCCTATGGCTTTTTCGGCTGGGCCGGCTCCGAACTGGATGCCAGAGCAGGAAGAGAGCGAGCTACCAGCTTCGTACCAGGTGCAAGGGCCAGAAAAAGAACCAGTAGCCGGCGCTCACCTCTCCAAAAAGGTGGGGGAAGGGGGCGTGGCCTGCGCTGCAGTTCAGAAGGACAGGCCGAGCGACGGGCGGGGAGATGCGGCGGGAGGGGCCGACGAGTCCGCCGTTGGCTGCCGGCTGGGTCCCGAAGAGGGGGCTGGAACGCGCCGGGGCTCGGGGTTCCAAAGGGCGGGCCTCCCTCCACTACCTCCCCAGGCCGCGTCTTACCCGCTTTCAGCCTCCCCAGAACTGGGCTCCGCGGGGCCCGGCACGGTAGACGCCCCCTCTCCCGCCGGAGCGGTTGCTGTCGCCGTCACTGGTTTCGTTTCCCCCTCTTCGGCCGCTATTGCATTTGCGCCCGCCGCCGGGCCAGGTCCTGCACCCGCTCCAGGGCCGGGGCCGGTTCCCGCCGCCGCCATCGCGGTCGCCTCCTAGACGTCTCGCGAGACTACAACTCGGTGTCGCGCGAGTTGCTGCCCGGTATTGTGTTCTGCAAGCAGTCAAGGCTCTGGTAGCCCCGCCCCTGGCTTGAGGAAGGTGCACTGTGCGCCACCCCGCTTGAAGGCGGGTAGGCGGGCCATGGTGACGGCCGCGGGCTGCACCAAGTGAAGGTGTGAGTGAGTTCGTTAGCTGGGTTTCCTGGGATTCGCCGCCTTCTAAGGCGAAGGCTGTGTGCTTTTGTGGCTAAGATCGCGTAGTTGACTTTGTACGCTGCATTATACCTTACAAACAAGCGTTTCCTGCCATTAAGTGCCAGAAACGCCCTCCCGCGCTCGCCACCCGGCTCCTGGTGTGTTTTGTCTTGCAGCTGAAGGGCTGCCGCTTCCGGCCCCTTTCCTGAAGGCTTTTGGAAGTGGGAATCTAGAATGCGATTCCAGAACCAAAACTAGGTAGGCTGGGAGGAGGGAGGTTAAGGGGAGTGCCCAGGCATGAAGTAGGTGAGAAACGAGGTGTGCATTTCCGAGCGCAGCTTACTGGGAAAGAAGGGAAGGAAGTAAAGCGTGAGTCAGGGAGCCTGAGGCTAGCGGATTTAGACTTGAAGTTTTGTGTTTAGCAAAAGAAAGAGGTATCACTAAAGGGAGGATTTGAGAAGTCACCACCAAGAGCTGGTAGACGAAATCATTGGAGTGAATGGAAGCATTCAGAGACGTGGTCTCCAACGACAAGGATACAAACCTGTAGGAATCGGAGGGCCAGATATCAGTGTTTAGAAGATCTTAATTTCTGAAACGTTGCCAAAGAGTGCACTGTCCTCTCACTTTACAAAAGAAAGGCATGACTCTCCAGTTCGTCTCGGAAACTGGCAGCTGCACACCTGGAAATATACAGACACCATGACTTCTCAATAGGAGAGCCTAATAAAATTGCCAGATGACAGATATTTTAAAGTTGTTGCTGATAAATGCTGGTATTAGGGGGTGATAGTTTAAAGAGAAACGGTACATCCTGAAAATGTCTCCTCCAAAATGTTTCATTATCATGGCAGTTTTAACTTAGACACAAGTTTTAAAAATAGACACAACAGGGCCGGAGGGTTAGCTCAGTGGTTCCGGCGCCTGCCGCGCAAGCGCAAGGACCTGAATTTGATCCCCGGTAACCACATATAATGGTGGGCGTGCCGCACGCCAACAATCAACACCGCATACCACAATGCCGGACTTGGTGGCTCACGCCTGTAATCCCAGCACTCAGGAGGCAGAGACAAGAGGATTGCTGAGTTCGCGGCGGCTTGCCTGGGCACCATAGTGAGCTCAGGACCAGCCTGAACTACAACGCGAGACCCTGTCTCAAAAAAAAGCAAAAAAAAAAAAAAAAAAAAAAAA
>PVIC010006016.1:0-55611 GCA_004025085.1 Thryonomys swinderianus | reverse complement strand
AAGAATTATAGTAAGCAATAAAAACAAAGATAAATTATTCAACATTCTTACATTGAAGTGCTTCATGGTCAAACTATAAAAGAAGAATATTTAAGCCAGGCATGGTGGCTCACGCCTGTGATCCCAACACTCAGGAGGCAGAGACAGGAGGATTGCTGAGTTCCAGGCTTGCCTGGGCTACATAGTGAGCTCAGGGCCAGCCTGAACTACAAAGCAAGACTCTGTTTCAAAAACAAGAAAAATGAAAAATGTTTAACTCCAAAATTTCCACTCCTCATCAAGGACCCCTGAACATGGTTACAGAGGAAAATGTACAATTAGCAAATGATGAGAACAGACTCTTCCTTTTCAATTTTAATTCTGGTGCTCTCAGAGAAGGGCTGTGCTCTCCTTCCAGGCAGAGGGATCATCAGTCTCTTTTATGTTTACCAGGTCACTTTCTTTGGACAGTCTTGTTATATTTCTTTTCCTATGAAGAAGTACTTGAGCCTCTTAATTTTCTATAACTATTTTAAATTTGTAAGGTAACATCAGTATAGTTCATCATACATATTATATTATTAAAGTGCCATTCAATATCATAAACTTTCTCCATGAGAGACTTATTTCTGCAAGTATTGAAGCTAATAACTCCATGTGACAGTGATAATAAATACAGGCACAGTTAGCATTTTACATTGTTGGATAGATTTCAACAAAGGGAACTCAGCCTTTTTCAAAGTTAAAGTAATACTCCTACCTACATTCTTTAAGTGATAGTCATTAAAATTATAGCATTTAAATCTATTCTTTCTTGATGAATGCTGAAATTTTTGAAAATTTTGCTCAGATTTAAAATATAGAAATTAGTGAAGCCAATGTCTTTTGTTGATAATAGGCATACACTCTTTTAAAGAGTACCAACTACTTCTGGAAACATGATACTTAGAATGAGGAAAATAGATCAATACAAAGTTGAGCTTTAATGATAGGTTGTGTCAACAGAAAACACATAATTTAGAGTTGTCTACACCATTTCACCATTTTTTTCATATATAAATACACCTATGCAACACGATTTGAGAATTTCATTCTTTACAAGAAACCCAAAAAAGTAATATATATCAAAATTAATTGCTCTCTTGATCTCTTAAATGAAAACATTCTTACCATGTAACATTTTCACGTCCTTGAAAAATGTCACCTATTGCAAAGAGACAAGATGAAAACAGAGTCTGAATTAATCACAGTTTTGATATTCACACTATGATCATTCCAAGTTGCCCCTGGATTTTCCAAGGAGAGCGCTAATCCTGCTCAACGCTGTGGTAATTTCACAAAAAAATCTGTTCATTGAGTATACAAGGGGGGGAACCATGGATTTTCGATCCTTTCTCTGTTCATTCCTCACTTACACAGGTATAGAATTAGAAAAAGAAGAGACAGGAAAGACAGAATTATTGGAGAATCACCTGGAAAACTATAACCTTTTCCTAACCACATAAAGAAGTTCATGACAAGTACCCCAGCGAGTGCAAGCATTTCTTCTCTAGTTAATGACTCAAAAACTTTTCACTCAGGAAGGTTTTTAAATCAGTTACTTCATAATGGAAAAAATAAAGGTGTGCTAGGTAAATGACACGGAGAAAAGAACATGTCTCGTTCTATTCAAAAGATTTTGAGGACTCATGAGGAAACAAATAGGCAAAAAGATTAGTGAAGTCAAACAAATCCCAGCATCACAGAGTAAAGAAATGTCATATATTGCTATTTTTCTGTCGTTTCATCACAATGAAGTATCCACTTTCTGTGTTCTTTAGAATTTCTGTTAATTCTATGCAACTTTCATTTCTTTCCCTAAACATTCAGATCTTGTGAAACTTTATTCCAACTAACCGCTCTTTGCAAACACCTTGATCCTTCTCATTCTTAACTGTAGCCTCGAATGGACAGAATTATTTTTTATAAAGTGACTAATTAAATACTATTTATTTTGTTAAAATATTAGGTTCATTATTTACTCCCCCAAAAGGCTTTTGGCTATTAAATATATCTAAACAAAGCGTAACAAACTGCTCTGTTACAAAAACCTAAAAATCTTTCTGCATTTCCTCTGGAATCTCATCTGTGATAGCAATAAAGTCTTGGAAATTCTTAGCATATTAGTATCTATGGTCGACAACTCCTCCATGTACAAGTCACGATAATTTTATGTGGAATTAAAGAAATAGCTGCACAGGCTCAGGATAGAAAGATGAGCTTTGTGCCAAATAAAAGCTATTATTCTATCAAGCAAGTGAGGGCAGTTTTAATCTGTTCTCCTTATTCAATATGGATCCAATAAGAGGAATCAGTTGAAATAGAAATATGAGAAAAATGCTTTGAAAGAGAAAGCAGAGCTGAAGAATATTACCACAGTGGAAGATCCACACCTTACAGAAAGGCCTCTATAGAAAAAGAAACCACTATCTTTCGGAACAGTTATATCTCACATTGAGTAGTTGTTCTTTCTTTCGGCTAGTTTCTGCTGTTATCATCTTTCCATAAAAATATATCATGGATCATGTCCTTACTTTATAGGAGTTCTGCTGCCATAAAATATAACTTTTATCTTCATCACAAATGCATAAACATAAAACTGAATCAGGCCACATTGAAAAGAAAGTGAATAAAATCTTATTGAAAGTAGATACTGTTGAACAGTTAAGGAAAGTATTCACACTGGCCACAGAGAACTGTCTGATGTTGTCATCTTCCAAAATATAGAACTAAATGACAGCGTCATTTTTAAAATTGCAAGGATGGCCCTGGAAAATATGTCTTATGTCTATAACATAAATCAGAAGAGAGCACAGTTTGATTCTCTGATCAAATACTCAGAGTGAAAGAAACTGGAAGTCTGTAAAGAAAAGCTGTATCATTTACCTTGTTCCATAAGAAGATGAATACTTTAAATGAGCATAACAGTCCAAGTAGCACTGTGTTTTATGCCCTGAAAGCTACAGTACAGTACAGGCTTCAAGTCTGTATTACTGGGGTAATAACTCACCCATTATAATGAAATGGGTTAGTTCATGAAAATGAGGAATGACTGTCTTTTACTACCCTAATAAAAAAGTTAGGTATTAATAAAATAATATTTTAAATATCTGGTGAGACTATTATTCCATTCAGTACTTCAGCTAATTTTAGAAATAATTTTACCCATGTAACCGCTAAGTAGAACAGTTTACAAAGTTTTAACCAATTTTAATTTAATACACATGGTAAGATTTCTGCTCACTACCAGTGGGGTCAGTGGTGTCTTGGGGTCACAGAGACCTAGTTCAGTTTGCAGTCACAGGAAATTTCACTGATATCATGAAAGCCATAAAATATCCCAGGCATAGATTACAGCAGTAAACAATCACAAACGCTCTCACTATTTCCTGGAATAATACTCGGAGGGCTGTGAGCATAATGCCCATATTAGTACCATGAGTTTGCTCAGCTCCAATAAACTTGTGAAATGTTTTTTAATTATATGATTTACATAATATGAGCATATATGAATATTTAAGCTAAAACGAAAATAAACTTCAAACAATATTTTCAAATTACTTCCAAACAAGAAGACATGCTCAAATCTACAGACTATGGAAATGCAACCCAGCCTCTCTTTCTATAGTATGCTCTGAGAAAGACAGCAATAACTTTCAAGAAGATCAGTAGGAAAGAATTTATTATGTCATCACTTTGAAAGATCCATGGTTTATAAATGCTTGGAAAATTTTCACTTCCACAAATTTAATTCCACCTATAAAGCCAAACACATCACAGTGTAATTATTGTATATATTTGACCAAAGAAAACTAGTACATATGACTAATGAATGCCTGCTAGTGAAAAAAAAAAAAAGCATACTTTATCTGATATATTCAGACTCTGGGTAGTGCAAATTAATTTTCCGTAGGCTGTCTCTTAATTATCTTAAACTCCACATTAGGAGAGTTTTAATTGCTTAGATTCCTGCATATCAAACCATCAGCCAGAAGCAACCCTGCGCGGTGCTTGTTTTGGGGAGACCGATGGGAAAGCTGTCCTCTCCCGCGACTCTGGGCCATCCGTCCTGCTCTCCCCACCTCCCTGCAGCCAGCAGGTAATTCATCAAGCTGTCGCTTCCGAACACACCCAGAAGTCTCGGAGAGACTTTCAGATCAGTTTTCTCCTTTTCTTTACGACTGCGTGATGTCCGACTGACAAATGCTCCTTGAGTGCCTCCTCCGACTCGCTCAGCCAGGAGCTGGTGGAACGGGGCGGGCACAGGTGCAGACAGTTCCAGTTACACACAGACCATGAGGATCAACACGCCTTCTGTGTGGCCAGGAACCCTGCGATCATTAAGCAGGCTTAGTGCTTATTTCTTCACTGCAGAGAGATATATCCCATGCTAGGAAATACAGTATCCCTGACCATCAGCATAATGCTTCTGTTTTCTACCCCAGTGAGGCGCGGTGTGGCAGGGCAGTCAAGGGCCCTCATGCAGAAGAGCTTAAACACTGAGCTGCAGGAAAATTGCATACAGTTCGTAGGCACCCTCTTTGATGACTCTAATTTATTAGGTGCCAGAATGCTATGTTCAGTCTTCTGGAGAAAATTCTGGAAGCTAGATACTGGGATGAATCTCTGTTTTAGAATCCTTAGAATTATATAAAAATCATTCTGTGGAAGCCTTCTTCTCCACCTGACCCCATATTAGCCAAAATGAAGTTTTGGAGATGAATAAAAATAAACTTTGTACTACACGGTATCATCAGACTTGATTTCTGTACATGCTACCAAAGTTAGTTTCCTGTCAACTTAGAGAAAAATTAGCCTCTCTGCTTCCCCACGAGTAGTCTGCTGACGTCTGTGGCTTGGAGACGAGGCCCTGGGAAGAGTGACCTTTCTGTGCCACGTGTAACCCTCATCAAACGGCGTACACTGGTCAAGGCTGAAAGGTACAGAAGTGTAGCCGGCTGTGTGCCCGCTCACAGGTGTGCCGGAGGGACTTGGACACCGCGACCCTGGATGTCTTGTATAACTTCCTATAACAATTTCCCAGTATTTGCCAAGAAAATTTATACATTCGGAAAAACTCTGAGTTATTTCACAGAGCATTTTAAGACAAAAATTTTTAAAAAGACAGATAACGGGAGAGAGTTCAAGACGAGGGACCAGAGGCATCCGGAGCTCACCTGCCGCTCCACAAACAAAAACCTGCACAGAGGGTTCCTGGCTCCTGGGAAGGATCCTGGGGGAGCACAGGGATGGAGAAAGGGAGCACTGGAGCCTTGGGCAGCTCCGAGACTGGGGAGCCCCTTGTAATACCAACAGCAAATCTGGGCACCTGATCTGAGGACCTGGCTCCACAGCTTGGGCAGGAGTCACCCTTGTAGGAGGAAGACGGGTGGAACCATCTTTGGCACAGACAGTGGAGAGCGTAGACATGGGCAGTTTCACGGCCTTCACAGACTTGCAGCCCATTGGACAAGCAACCCGAAAGCTGTGCAATTATCTTGTTCGGAAAGGATCTCCTGTCATCTCACAGCGAGCCCCCAGGGTGCCATAGCGGAGACTCGTTCCGAGAAAGCACCTATTATCTGAACTCCACTGAATTAGGAGCCAGAGGCCCGTGACTGTTCCCTTCTCTTGGGTTCCCCAGACATCTCCCTACGCTGGCTCAGGGAGGAGCTGCCTGGCACCCCGAACTGGACTTAGAAGACTGAGGCAGATTGAGGCATGTTCAGTGCCCTATAGATCGGGGCGTAAGCGTTGAGAGGTGGAGGGGGAAAGAGAGCGTTGCCCCGTGAGCTAGGATATCGGTGAGTTGCTGGGGTTGGGTACAGGCTCTGGCTTAGCACCACTCTTAGGTCTCTTGTTCTGCAGGAAGCAGAATGATTTCACAGAGTAACAACGACAGATAAATCTACTCTGTGACCATAAAGGAAAAAATGAAAAATAGGGCCATGCCACAGTCATGTCTGAATATTAACGCAACATGAACATTGTCCAAATTTCACATTTTTAAGCATCACAAATTCAGTTTCGTTGCAATCCCTCTCCTCTGGGTACTGAGACATCCCATCACACAGTTCCTCAGGGTAGATACCTTCCTCAAGGCACAGGGCCCTACCAGAGCCAAATCCCAGTATATCTTCCCTAACACTGTCTTCCTGAGACACCCGAGTTTTGTCATGTGTGAATTCTCCATCAGGGAATAAGTAATGAACCCAAATTGTTCCACTGCAGCTGTGTTTTTTATAGTCTTAGTTGGGACAGTAACAACAGATAGAAAGTTGCGTTGTTGACCTGAGGTAGACTTGCTCTGACTCGGTGACATCTCTGAATTGGACACGCAATCGAGGCTAAATACCTTCTCTCAGACAGTTTTTGAGGATATGACACACAGAGACTGGGATGTATGTGCACAGCTGCAGGAATGTCTTGCAGATACTTGCTGCTAAGACTTACTGGTTTATTACTTCATTGACTTTGTGTTTTATCCTCAACAAACGCTTAGTATTTTTTTGTTGTTGAGTTGGAATTTTTGGAATGTGAATTTTCCATTCATTGTGGTCAACCGAGAAAAATAGAGCAGTGCAGTGGGATAATCTCTTGTGTCTGAGGTTTGAAGAAGTTGATTCAGTAAGAGTGGGCTTTGCTCATACAGCGGTGGCTAGGATTTCTAAATATAAAATATAAGTTAGGGATATGCAGCCTGAGTTCTAGTCAATGAATTCTAACAAGTAGAGATGAACATGAAGATCTTGGGCAACTTCCTATCTTTCTGCCAGATCTACTACTGTATTCACTTTAAATTATATCCTTTGGTTTCTTTTTAACCTTTATTCTCTTTTTCTTTCTCGTTTTCTCTTGCAAACACAGCGTTTTAAATACTGTGATCCAAAGCAAACTCCTAATTCCTCCTCATATATTTGGTGTTGTATCACAATATGTATTTAACAGGCATCTAAGAGTGGCTCCATCTTACGACCAAAAGGGGGTAAAGGTCACAAGATGGTATTGATACTTATTCAGGCAAACTACATACTTGGAAAGAATATAGAAAACTATAAACCATTATTACATTTTTGTTTGTCTTTCTTGTTAAGAAATGAAATCACTGTTTGAAGTAAAATTATTACATGCCTACTATTTATATCTAAAGTAATAACTTTTCCACGTTATTCAAATATTGACTTAGAAGCAAAGTCTTTCAGCTTGGTGAAAATAAATGAAACATTAATTATTACGTGCCTGATGCTTGAAACAATTTAGCAACCTTATCAATATGCCTTTTGGGCAAATCACTTTCGTGACTCTATGATTAACTAAATACCGTGGATATGCAACTTTTGCCTGAACTTGTAGATTACATTATTAATTTCACCTAGATTCTTTATTTTAAAATCAGCCTACCTGTGTTTTCTCATTTCTAACCAAGTATTCAAAATTAATCACCGCTCTGAAGCAGCATGTTTTGTGACATGACAGTAATGTGCCTGCCAGAACCAATCAGGTGAAACAGCATTGTACAGCAGGCAGTTCAAAGATGGGCCTTTAAAAATTCATGAGCAAAGAGAGTAGAACACGCACATTTCCAACCTTCTTTGCTCTGAAGGGTCTAAGGAGGACAGATGAGAACTCAGTTTTCTTCAAAGACGGTTATTTAAATTTCAAATGGACTGTTTTACATTGCTAAATTTTAAATAAAATTAAGTATCATGTACTCAAATATCAATGTCTTTAAAAGTGAAAAATACTCCATCTGTAATCTTTCTAGTTTCAGTTTCCCTCAAAATATTTTTGTCACATAATACACTTTTCTTCCTGTCAAATTCTCCAAAATTGTTATCTATATAATCTTATATTTTTCTCTGTATTTTATTCACATTCAAATGGAAATATAAGAAATATAAAAAGTTCCTTCATATGTGTATATATATATATATATATATATATATATATATATATATATATATATATAGAGAGAGAGAGAGAGAGAGAGAGAGAGAGAGAGTTTTTTGGTTTTTTGCTGTACTGGGGGTTGAACTCAGGCCCTTGTGTGTCCAAGGTTGGTACAATACCACTTGAGCTAAATTCCCAGCCCTTAGACTGATTTGTTATTAAAGCAGTTTATATCAAAGATTAACATGTTAACAACATATGTCAAATAAAATATACTATAATATGTAAGTGAAATTTTGCCTTATGATTTTCCTGTGAGATTAAGTATAATATTAATTCAACATATAGTATGAATAAGGTATGTATCATTAAAAATGTATATTTTATTATCTATAAAAAATTACTTATTAATAAATGCAGCCAATTAAATGCACATAAATACAGTTAAAGATCCAAATTAATGTTCCCAAAAAAAGACAAGAAAGAGAAACATAAGCAACAAAGAATAGAGGAAGCAAATACAAAACTCATGATACACGAGAGTATTTCCAGGCAACTAAATTAACAATTACATTTTATGTTATGAACTGACACCCCAATTAAATCTCAAAGACTGTGAGACTAGATAAAGAACAAAACAGCAACTCCCTTCTGTGTAGTCTGCTACATGAGCCACATTTAAATATTTTTAAAGTACAAAGTAAAAGCAAAGTGTAATGAAATAATAGCATGCAAAAATTGATCAGAAGACACTGATCTATTTACTTAAAAAGTAGCATAAAAATAAAGAACATTATTTCAAAATCACTACAAAAACAGTGATCCTAAAGGTGAACAGAGATTAAGAGAAACATAGAAGACTCTATAATCACAATTGCCTCTTTTAACACTTCTTTTTTAATAAGTGACAGAACAAAAAGGCATATGTTGATGAGGATACAGAAGATGAAACAATGCTGTAAATCAACTTGTGCTAATTGCTAGTTACAAAATTATAAACCGAGAGGAAAATATATATTTTTGAAGTCTAGCCATTATAATCAATAATGTCCAGAAATAGTAAACATTTTTCTTAAACATATCAATAGTAAATCTTTTACAATTATGAAAGACATCTATAGATAACTTATAAAATAAATGGGTGTGACTATATCCAAAGAAATATAATTCATATCAGCAAGTAGCCAGCTCATTGGCTCTACCTTTACAATCAGAAAGTACCCTCTGGGATGAAACCATATGACAAACAAAGGGCATTTTCCTTCGACAGTAAATTAAAAATCAGCTTTGCCAAGATAATTTGGAACAGTTCCGATTATCTGGTATATAAAAACACCTTTCCAAACAAACCATAGGCCAAGAAAGACACAAGAAAACCTGATATGGATATTTCTAGAAAAGACCTGCAAGAGCCAAACTTCCTTAACAAAATTCAAACACTCTTTGATTTATGATGGGTCATGTCCTGGGAAACCCATCACAAGAAGAAAATATTTTTAAATCAAAAAGGCATTTATACCACTTAACCTGATGAACATACTAGAAACCTCATAAATGGAATTAGTGCATTTAAAACAAGAGGCCAGGAAGCTTGTTTGGCCTTTTTCCACCATTCAAAGACATGAGACAGCTCTCCTGAGAACAGGACTACACAGGCAACCTGCGCTCACAGTGCAATCCTCTCAACTATGATAGACGCATTTCTATTCCTCATCAGCCACTCAATCTATGGTACCTGGGTTGGAGGTAAAAAATGGTATAAACGATGCAGAAAATCATAACTCAGACCAAATTTAATTATACTCTAATTTAGCCAAGAAAAATATGTGTATAGAAAAATGTTATAAAATATTGATAACAGCTTATTCCCAATAAAAACTAAAAAATCATATAATACCAATGTTAACAATTTATATGTATACTGGAAAATTACTCTTTAGACAAATAAACCATTGACTGAAGAAATAGATTAACCTTAAAATGTCACACTGATTGAAAGAAAAAAAACACAAATATGTGTCTGAAGTTTCTGTGGTTTCTCAGGGTAAGGACTGGAGTATGAGGGAAGACAGAGGCAATTACTGGGTGATATCAGGCTGGTACATCCTGTTTGGGGTAGCAGTGATATCCCAGCCTGTACTTGTCAAAATTTCTCCATCCATACACTTGCATTTGAACGTGTTTCTCTACCAAATATTCCACTAAAATAAAAATATCTAGTGAAAATTGTCCACTAGAAATCTGCAGCTGCTTTAGAGGTCAATAGCGATGATAATACTCATGATACATATGGTTTTTAGTCAATTTTAACATTTAAAATATCAAAATTCACTAAGAGCTCTTTAAAAAAACAAAAAATTGTACGAATTTAAAATTCTTTTCTAATGTGTACCATCTAGGAGATAAAATGAAGCTAAAAGTTCAAACCAAATAAAAATGGCACCAAAAAAACACTCATGACCTTATTTCCTAGGATTTTTATTTATAATCCACATTTGTTTACTTGATACCTACCAATAATTTTCTTAGATGTACTGTCTTTTAAGTATTGTGCTCAGAGATTTCTATATTTATCATATTTTGGATTAATAATAATGTACTCAAGGACATAACTTTTTACACACTCTAAGAAAATACAGTCCTCTAAAGAGACAACTAAAATTGCTAGTTACATCAATATGATTTCCTTTAAGATTATTTGTTACCTTATATATTAAGTACCGTATTGAAAGTAAAAAAAAGCTGAAATATTTTTATAATTAACTTGAGATTAGCAATAAAAAATAGATACGCATTTAGAGATTCCAAAGACAGTGATCATCACTGAGAATCCTCTGATCCTGAGTACCGGTTAGTTTTGGCTTAAGGGCCAACTTACTCATTATTTTTGTTGAGTAGTGACTGATTCTTCCTCTCCACCTCAAAATAAAAACACGTGGTCATGTTTGTCATTCCAGTCTGATGGGCTTTGTACTATGGTTTCACCAAACATCAGTCAGAATTCTTGTGAGAAATGAATGGTTAACAGTTGTTGAGAATTAAGAGCTGCTTCAGTAGCAAATATTTTTATCATTTTAAATAGGAAGTTATGATGTTTCCTCCACTTTAAAGGTAGGCTACAACATCCATTATATTTCCACAGATAAAATATAGTATTGAAATTTCAAAACCAAAACTTTAGTTCAATTCAATAACAATAATTAATCACCTACCACTGTTGGTAAACAACTATCATTTGATTGCCTATTTAATGTTATTCGTTCTTTCACTCAAAGTTCTTTTGTATTAGTTAAGTGTTTTTATTAGAATCATTATGAATTTGATGATGGTTACATTGCAAACAAGTAGAAAATGTATATTTGTTTTGTGGTGAATGTGGAACATGTCAATAGATAGTACTTTTCTTCTTTATTGTTTGCCCACAAACTTTCCTTGCTCTGTGGTATCCTACTTCCTACTCTTTAACTTTTGAGCTCTAAAGTTCTCATGACATCAGGACTCTAAATGTACTGCTATATATATAAATAATATTTTTACTTCAGAGCACAGCTTTACTTTAAGTTAAAGGACTGATTCTTCTATCATGGAGCTGAGGATGTCTGTATGTCTTATTTATCTTTGTACCACTAGTATGCAGCTTAGTATATGCTACTTAAAAACTGTTGATAGACAGAAGAATTAAGAAATGAGAACATTTTTCACTGAGATGGAATCTAAGGCTAGCTAAATGCTGCCAAATCACACTGCCTATCCTATCTCTGGTAGGGATTAACAAAGGCTATATGGTGCCCTCATAAAGAATTAATACATTTCAAAGACTCAGTGCTATGTTCCAAATTTTACACTTAGTGAAACCTTATTATGTTTCAACTTTGACTTTTTCCAACACAGAAATTTGAATTAATACCTTGATTATGTCCTTAATTTGCTTTAACACTTTTAACTCACAGAGACCCTCAGTAAAGTAAGTTTGAGATGATCACTAGGCAGTGAATCCCACTTTAAGACTTTACAAGAGTAGTGTTGAATAGCTAAGGCATTTTTCAGTAATGAGCATCCTCAAATTTATAATATCTTTTGCTTTTGACCTAAACATAAGAATTTCTTGGTTACCTAGGAAACATTATCTGTCTCAAATATCATAGGACCCACATGGTCACCTACATTCTTAGCAGTAAGACATGAGAGGTGTGAAGGAAGGCAAATACTAAACAGTCCCAGTGAGCCTCACTTGTGCAGAGGAATGGGGCAGGAATTTGTTGTGGCTTCCTGGGCCCCAAATAGTACTTCCTGTATTTCAAGATGCTCATCCAGGGACAAATTGAAAAATCAAAGGTGTCCCACCCACTAAGACACTGAATGAAGAAAATAAATGAGAGAGAGAATGTATTCATTTATAAAGCAAACATCTTTCATTCTTTCTGTAAGACTTACTACGTGCTTTCTCCATATTGTTCCTTCTACTGGTCACTAGGAACACAGTGGTAAGGAACACAGGCTTCACTGACAAGCTCTATCACCACGAAGCTTAAAATCTTCCTTGATTTAAAGTTTTTAAATAATACACTAAGAGACAGACCCAGTCTCTCTTGCATCATTCTCATAAGTGAGAAGAAGCATATCAGAGTAATGGAGATTAAACTATTAGGACTGACTATAGTGTAGGTAATCAAAAAGAAGAGTAGAAAGTGAAGCTAACATTCCATGATACCATGATGGCAGCTGATTTGGCGGATGATATGTTATATAATGCCAATCTATGGAATGATATCACTATGCTTTCCATTTCCTAGTCCTTTCATGTTGTTTGCATCTAAATATTACAACTTTCAAGTGTTATCTAGAACATTAAGATGATGCTATTGCATGCTGGAAATGAAAGCAAATAGATCACAGTGGTCCAATGTCACTTTTTCCATGTAAAGCCAACAATTTATGTACCTGTTTTAGAGAGTTTATGATTACTTCTTGGTAGGAAAACCATATCCAGATGCTTTCATCAGTCGATAATTTTTTTAAATAAGACTGTATGTAATAGGCAATAAAAGCAAAAGGAAGAATATTATGTAAAAATGGCAAAAGGAAGAGAGGATGACAAATAGAAGCAGGAAAGGAGGAAGGACAGTGGGACAAAGCCACAGGAAGGGGAAAAGGAAAAGGGAGGGAGGAAGGGAGGAGAAAGGAAGTCATGCTTCTAGATTTATTTACTACAGTCTCAGAGAGACCCTGCGCAACAAGGATGGAAAACGAGAAATCCAATAGCTGGCCAAGCAGATGTAACTCAAGCTTGATTGGCAGAAGCATGCACCAATCCTCAGCCGACTCTGATGTGTGACTAACCAATGATGATCCACTATGCTGAGGAGCTTTTTCAGTGATGTGTTACTGTCACTGCAGCAATTAATTACTCACAGAGGTACAAAGACACTGAGGTGCATTTTATTTTATTTTTTTTACCAAGCTAGGAAAAGTGAAAGCCTTTCTGATTGGAAAGATTAAAACCCTTCCACATCTGGAAAGTTTGTATTTAAAATTAAATCTAATTTGAACTCTACATATTAATCTACATTTAGGGTATTACATGGAGTGTCAGCCACATGATATACAAAACAGTGAGAAATCTTTATATCTCTCAGATAAAGATTGTTTTGAAAAAAGAAAATGGTAACCACATAGAGAGAAGACTCAGAAGAAGACGGGATGAGACAGTTTTCCAGACATGGACTTATTCTGGGGAAAGTGTGTGTGTGTGTGTGTGTGTGTGTGTGTGTGTGTGTGTGTGTGTGTGTGTGTGTGTGTTTCTTCTGTTGTTCTAGAGAACAGACAAGGGGCAAATCTATGCCAGTGTGTCTCACCCAGAGATGCCAGGTGACCAGAAGGAAGTATGCACTACTCTGACCACGCTAACAATGAAACAGACTCAGAAATTCAGCATACTAAGTTCTTGCCAAACATCAGGGACAGCTTAGGCATGGTTTTAAGAAGCCATAAGATAAAAATGTTGGACACAAAGAAACTAAGAGGACAGTTGACTGTCAGGTTCAAGATGCTCTAGTCTTACAGAACAGTGCCAAATCCATTTAAATTACTACCGAGACGGAGAGAGAACTCTAACCCTAAATATAAAAAACTACTCATCCAAACATCCAAAGGAGAAACAGAAAAGAGTGTAAGCTAACAGTAGTTTGTAATGTTACACGGAAATTCCCAGAGAACACTGAAATGCACGTATTGTATCAGGGAGCACAAAAAAATGGGCATGGATATACAAGGACAGGAAGTATTAAAGATGCTACAGACTAAAGTTGACTTGCTATCAAGACAACGGCAAAATATGATCAAGAGGAAACTTTATCTTTAATCATTATGCGACTACCAGAGAACGAGGCTGTTCTGGACAGCCGCTTGGGTCATCAGTGTGGACGGCTAGAGGTCAGAGAAAAGGCACCGTCCTCGCTGGGCTTGGACAGAGAGTGAGCAGAGGCGAAGGTGCTGTGAGACAGGCCACACAGGGCAGGACGGAAGCGAATGTCTTCCTGGTGAAAGAGCGAGCAGTCACCAGAAGAATTCGTGGCACGTGAGAGCCGGAAAACACACCGCCTGTGAAAATACCAGCGCTGTGATTCCTTCCACAGGGACACCCTAGGACTCTCACAGGATTTTTGGCTTAGTTTTCTGTTCCACAGTTTCTGGATTTTCGGCAGGATGCTGTCGACTGCAAGAAAATACATGAGTTCCAAACTGCGCAGGTACATAGCTTTTTGAATTAGAAAATTATGAAAATTAAAGATTCATGCTCATGTGATTTGATATTCTCTAAATGTTATTTATTGAACTAAAGGAAACCAAATATAAATTTATTACTAATAATCACATTTTATAGAAACAACAGAAACCCACAAAGCATAAACATGCACAAAAATATGACAGAGAACCTGAAGGTGCATGTTCCTCCTCAAAAATGAACAGCCCATGTGTTGACTCTTGTTATTTTACAGCCTAGAATCTGTTAATGTAGGAAAGTTGTGCATTGTAAATGAGAGAACTTTCCCAGGATTTTCATGTGGTTTTCACATAGCACAATCACTGAGTTGATAATATTAAATATGATTTACACATGGTGGTTGAGCCTAGGTTTTCCTATTAACTGATATGGTAGATATTGTGAAATAGAAAATATTCAAAGGGAAATGGGGTGTAGGGATAAGTAACAAGGGAAAGAAAAAATATGATGGTAATAGAAAAAGGGGAACAAAGCTTATGTATATAAGAGTAGGGATTATAGGGTGGGTGGGGGAATGACAAAAATGAGAATTAAATTATGTCATATACTGGTACAAATTCTCAATGTTGTGTGTGGTCATGATGTATATCTATAATGTACCGATAAAGATTCAAAAATAGAAATAGAAAGAAAAAGAATAGAAGTTTTAAAGCAATATAGCAATCAGAATACAGTGAATCTATGAAATGCTTCTAGAATAATAAACTCTTCCCAGTAGCATATAGCAGTCTGATCAAATCATTAAGCCAAGAGCTCCTATATTCTGCAGAGCAGGCAATCACACCGGTCTCCATTTCTATAGAATCCTAGGACCCCCGATACTAAAAAAAGAACTGCATATCAGATCTACTTTAACCTGTATTCAAAAGCAGAACAGTATTTGGATTTGAGACACATAACTGCTGCCAGCTGTTATTTACACACTTCTTTATTTACACTTTTCTCTACCCAGAGTGGCTGTTCTATTTAAGCTGCAGCCCTCTGTAAACTTTCCATTTCTAGCCTGCAGATAATTCTGCCAAGCACTGTCAACTGGCCCACACCTGGCTAATTATCCCAAACGCAGAGTCTTCGCAATCGGAAGCTCTCATCACAGGTTCACACCTTGCAAAAGCGCACTCTGCACTGGCTGCCCCTGTCTGCTCCTTCTCCCCTAATCCCAGTCTCCTTCCTCTATAGGAGTTCCTTCGTGATAGCCAGGGTTTCCAGAGATATAATTGACCAACAAAGGTAGGTTTCATAGTCAATCTGGCAGCAAAGTTAGAGAATCTACCATTGACACTTATCACACACACTACGTTGTTGTTGTTGTTGCTCTTGTTTCTGGCTTCACAGTCATGTTGATGCGGGAAGGAAGGAAGTCTTGAACAGCACTGCGTCCCAGGACTGAAGACTGGGGCTGGCACCTGGCAGTAGGTGGCCCGTGCATGTCCGACGGTGGGAAACTCAAAGGAGTATCTGACCGCATGGATGAACAGGACACTAAACTGTTAGATAAAAAGCCAGGGACGGAAGTGGATGACCTGTGCCTTTTTAAACATTTCTCATCTGTCGAATACTCTAAGCATCCTTTTGTACCTTTATAAAAGTGTGTCCCGTAAACAACTGTCATCTAATCCTTATTATTCACAAAAAAATTAAGAATCTGTAATGTCTCAGTTTTTATCAAGTCAAACAGTCATCAAAATATTTATGTAGACCAATTACTACCTGACAGAGAAATTCCACTTAAATATTCCCTTGTTTGTAGCTTCCATCTCATTGCTTGTCAAGTTACAAAGATAGGAGGTACAGCATAATAAAATAAGTTTGACTGGGCTGACCACAGCCAGTGTCAGAACAGTTATGGGATGGGTATTCTGCAGAGATATTTTTTCTGGACATAACATCTCATGTAATCCTGAGAGCAGGAGTTTACAGAACCCCTTTTTATCCTAATAATTCTCGAGAACCATAAAAATCCTTGACTACGGGCTTTGTTATCTCTCTATGTTTTCCATATGACAAGCTGAAACTGAGAAATACTTCAAGTATCTTTTAATTTATTTAAAACAACAATATTAACCTTAGTGCAGGTTATTAATATCATATTAATTAATGAAAACTCTAGAAATAGTAAAGATAATGATACCAAGTTATTATCAATCAACGTCTTTAATGTCTAGATAAACAAAAGACAGTTGGGCTCTCAGAGCTATGTCTACCTTTAGTCTGTGGTGATGTAACAGGTCACAGAGACATTAAAAACTTCTACTCTTCATTTGGAAGACAAGTGTAGTGAAGAGGGTAAATAGAGTCATCGTATCATCAGTTTTGACCTCATAAAACAGCCTCATAAAGCATCCTTTAGTTCAGCAAAGGATTCTCAGTCCACTGTTAATCAATAAGGAAACCCATTCTAAGTACACGTAAAGTAGTTGACTAAGGTAGAAGAGAAAGTAAGTGATGTCCCAGAATTAACTTCTAATCCCTGGATTCCAGCCCCAGAGCTGATCTCAGTTACCACACACAGACTGCTCATGCTATGAACTGCAGCTTTCCTTTGTTTGTTAGAGTCTCCATTGGCCAGAGGAGCAGAATTTCAGCAGTTAAATCTCAGACAGCTCTAGATAACACCATGGCACTAACAAGAGCATATGTCCTGGAGGAAGCTGAAAACTTACAGGCTCCAGGAAGGTACCACAAGAAAAGGAGTCTGCGTCTGATTAGAGAAGACTCATGTATGTGATACAATAGCGAAGGTGTAGCTGGCAGAATGAACCAGAGAGCAGGTGCGGTCCATGTGAAGGAGGCATTTTTCTTCTGGGGAAACTGCTGGAGTTTGATCTACTTCAGTCTGATCTCAGAGTAGCAGATAGGTGAGGCTATTTTGAAGTAGAAGACTGATTTTTTTTTTTGAGACAGGGTTTCACTCTGTAGTTCAGGCTGGCCCTGAGCTCACTATGTAGCCCAGGCAAGCCTGGAACTCAGCAATCCACCTGTCTCTGCCTCCCGAGTGTTGGGATTACAGGCGTGAGACATCACGCCCAGCTAGGAGACTGATTTTTAGGAAGCCTTGAAAGACATGCTCTATAGATGATCCTTGGTAAGAAAGAGAGTTTTCAGAAGCTGAGAAACTTAGTAGAATGCAAAACTGAGAATTCCAACTGTCACTTGGCAGGCTCTAAATTAATGATATTTTATGTTAATTAATGTATTAATATAAATCTCCAGTAGAAGAACTTGTCTCTGAGCTGTACTTAATTATTTTCCCAAAGTGCTATAAAGGATAGTGATTTGCAAACTCAGCAGTATTCCTTGAATCTAATTACCCAGAGAAATTTCCTTAGGAATGTGGTGGCACAGATAGATTCTGTACAGTTGCATACACCAAGATTTCCATCAAAGTTTTAAAAGGGATCTACTCAAATTAATGAAGATCCACTTTCATAAAAGGCTATTTGTCTTTAAGTAAAATCTAAAATATATAGGCACTTTAATCAGCGTGTGATGATGCTACATGCTGAGCATTATCCTGTGCTTGGCACTATACAGCACCCTCACCATGGGTCAGTTTAATAATCAGGTCTCATAGCACATCTGTGAGAGTGGTATTCTGATTATTCTTATTTTATTGATAAGGAAGCTGAAACTTAAATCGTTTTCATGTTTTGTGAAGACAGAAAGTGAGAAGGCTAAGATTTAAACCCACAAATGTTTATGCATTTAAAATCGCTGCTTCAGTATTTTGATGGCATCGAGGAAGAGTTAACTAAGAGTTGAGGCGATCGGCGCTGCATAGACAGCTTAGGGCTTAAGGCTGGTGGTGCTCGACCTCCCTGCTTGGGGTCTCCTTTTTTTCATGGTGGAAACTTCACAGACAGTACGGTGCATTATTTCTTCCAGGGTATTTAGATTTTTTCAGGAAACCTAAAGATCAAGATTTGTTTGTGGCTCTAGGAAAGGCTGTGGATTGCATTTTGCACCTTTAAAGACAGAATATAGGATGTGAACAAGGAGAAAGTTCAGAGCACGGTTTTGGCCTGGCATTTACAAAGAAAACAATTTTGAATGTGATCCCTCCAGAGGCTAGCTTTTCTTCCTTATTTTTCTCTTTGTCGATTTCAGCCTATTTACCTAACCTAGGTGGTCGACAACTTATAAGTCCCAGTCCTGACTCATTTGTAAAATGGTTCAGTTAAACTAGAAGTAACATCCCAAGGATGATAATGGTAACAGCTGACATCTCTACATCATGACAAGTGCTGGTAACACACTATATTTTTCTAGGAGTTCACACATAGTGACTCATTTAATTCTTACGTTAAGCCTATAAAATAAAGTCTGTCATGACACAGAAATTATAGATGAGAAAACTTTAGCAAGGTTAAAAAAATTTTTCCAGGTTTAGAATTAGAAATTCTCTACTCCATGATTTTACCAACTATGCAATATTGATAAACAAATGCTCAGTTCTAGCCATTAAATAGAAACCTGGGATGCACTTTTGTAAGGATATATTTTTATTATGAAAATAAATCTAAAAAACTAGGCATCTTAATAACAATTGAAATTTCAGTATAATAGTGACAAACATTGTTTAGTTTTACTGAAATATCTATCTAACATTTTGGATTTAAGAAGAACAGTTATTACAGACACATAATAAAATAAACATATAATAAATATGGAATATTTACATATTTTAAATAGCAGCATATGACGAAGCAACGTTGTGTTACACATTCTGAACTCATGGATGGGAACTGCAGCTCTAACACCTATGTACGCTCCTGGGTTCTGAGGTCCAGTGGGGATTGATTGTCAGAGACTGAAAATTACCCTCACTAATCTTCAGTGCTGAATGTGTCTTTAAGAATGAGACAATGAGGCAAGCACATTTATCCCCCATAACATTTTCAGTAGCTAAACAATAGTACATTAAATATGATGTTGGGGTGGGAATGTGATCACACTGGAAGATAAATAGCCTGGAGAGGCCAGAGCCTGGAAAAAAAAGGCATTTCATGTAGTTCACTCTTACCATAGTCTTCCTATTACAATTACATAAAAATTCCACCAGATGGTGCAATAAAAACAAAACCCCAATCTTTGCACTTTTTGACTACCATGACCTTTCAGATTTCCAGTACACATTTGTAAAATACACCTCTGAATGACTAGTTTCACCTGGTTTTGGATTTGTGCACTTTTTATTTTGTGTAGGTTCTGAGACATGTCTCTGTGTTCAATAGTTCAATCTTTGAAATATTCATAAAATAACCATATTACAGTTAAAGAACCAGAGTTGCTTCAAGGTTTCTTTTAAAAGAGGTTTTATTCTGCTCTTTACAGGTTTCATTCTGCTTTGCAGATGAATGTATATTACTGTAAACATGAAATAGGCCTAATGTGTCTTAAATTGCTACATGCTCCATTTATCTTTCTTGTACCCTTTACATTAATTTATATATACAGTGATTGGGTAGCACATTAATATATTGCATCAGAACTGAAGTTTCATATAAACCGTTACGTATAGAGCTCTTCTTCCTCTTTAATATATGAAAAGTTTTACATTAGTCAAGAAATGACTATTTTACAAAAACAATATTTGCTTTATAAAAAAAGGTTTATAGTTGAGCTTCCTAATAACAGGTCTCAATTGTAAATTAATTAACCTTGAATTAACTGCAGTCAACTAAAATAAGAAACCTGATTTTGACTTGTTTGTACCTTAAAAATGTTAGTATCTTATTCTTTCTTAGAAAGGCAGTATAAGCACTTTTTAGGACATAAAAGGAAAATGGAAAAGAACAAAAAATTCCCATCTTCCAATACCTAATCATTCTTACTGTTAATTGCTAATTTATCCTAAAACTGTTGAGTTTATATTGAAAATCTTTGATTAATTTATGGATTCAGAGCAATAATAATGTCATCATATTTTAAAGCAATATCTTCCTATTGCCTCAAATTTATTTAGTAAGCTTCTTAATGTGATCCATTTTGATGACTCTTTCAAATTTTAGATATTAAGGCCAACAAGTTCTACTTTGGCTCATTTTGCCTTTTTACTGCATACAGTAAGCAGCAAAAAGAAAAAAAATAGTTTTTAAGCTTTTGTGATGTTACATAAAGGACCAATATTTGTGGACACCACCCAAGCATACCTTCAGGTGTTTTCATAAATTTTAGGCCAATATGTAGTCATGGAAATGAAGCAGATATGACTATTGCCAACCCAGCAACAAATTGTCTTTGTGGCTGGATAAAATCAAGCTATATAAAAATGTATTTACCTAGACTTTTAGGGGTTTTTTTTTAGACTGCTGTTAAAGTAAGCAATATTGAAATCAATATCCTTATGGCATCATTTTGCTAACAAATGGTATTTATGTGTTATATTCTTCCCATATCTTCAGGTCGTCCAGAGCCATGTTCTATGAGGGTGACTCCTTCTCACATTCATTTTGTCAGGTGTGGATGGCATTTTACTGAAGTACTGGTCCACAACCATCTTATTAAATCTAATTGAATTACACATGTACCTAAATATGGCATTTCTGTCACAGCCATGATTACAGATTTGATTTGCCTAGTTACATCGCGCTGGGTAAATAAGAGTCTTACTGAATATACATGAATAACTACATTTTCACAAAAAGTAAAGTGACCCAATAGAGGTACTTTGTGCATTACTTACCTTAGCTTAGCTTTTCCCAAAACTCAGAGTTGGAGACATGCATATAGCTTGCTTGTCTATATTATCAGGCTCTCTGTGCACAATGTCTTCCTTAGTCTCATTGAGAATGGAATGTGGCCAGGTTTTTCTTTTACTTCTCTCTTTATCATGTGTAACCTTTCTTCAATTTATAACTTAACATTATATATATATGTATGTATTTAGGCATTAATATAATTAAATAAAAAATAAATATTTAAAATTGATTAAACATATGCAAAACAATATTTAAGCAATACAGAATTTATCATATCAGTAAATTTCTAATATTTTTCTTAATAAATGGATGAAACATGTCCATTATTTTGTAATTATTGAGCCTGGCCTAGTGTGCCTCAGACTAGTACTCTACCTCCTCAGACCTCAGCCCCCAGCGCTAGGACTTGCCTCCTATTTCCTCCTCCACAACCATGTACACACATTGAGAAGTATTTCCCTTTTTCTGCTGCACCCATAGAGCTTGGCAGTCCCCTTGAAGGTAAGCAACTCATGGTTGGATCCTTCACAAGACTCAGTTTGTCTCTCAAGACCTTCAGAGTACTCCCCTGTCCTCACCCTCATAGTTTCCTCATTCCTAGAACATGACTTTATGGGGTGTCTTCAGGCCCTCTGTAGCTCCCTGTACTTGCCTAGCAGGCCAGTGTAGTGTTGCTTTCCTAAATTAGGCAGGTTGGACCATGAGAGTGGTTTTGGCACTGGCAATGGTGATTGGAGCGACACGCCATCGCATGGGACATAGATTCAGTCCAGAATTTGAGGCCACCTAGTCACTGTCCACCCTGAACTCAAGTCACATGCATGGACTTTCTTGTCTGTGTACCTCTGGTTTACAGTACCTTAGGTTATCAAGGAGCAGAGCTCTGTGCGTGCTGTCTTTCCATTTCACCAGCAATGAGACTGACCATTCCCCTCTCTGCACAGGCCTCTGCGCATGTCAGGCAGTCCTCCTAGGGGCTGCTACCATACCCTGCAAGAACCTAAGAATGTTCTTTTGCATTGAAATCTGTTTGAAAATTGGGCAAAGGTAATGCACTAATAAATTCAAATATCAGCCCAGTTTGGATCTAGTTTTTAAAAATTATGCTTAACCTGATCTTTAGGGAAGAGCATAAGTAGGTTACTTAAAAACATTATTTGTTAATAAATTGATAATTTATACTTTATCCATATTTTATTTATGGAAGAAATCAACATTTTTTCAGAACTTTTTGTAGTGTAATAGACAATAGTTTATTATAAAAATGTACTAGAACACATACTTGTTAAAATTTCACTATCTTAATATCTTCTATTAATAATAGAACAATATAAGTAGTGTAGGAAATTAGAAAACTCAAATTAATTAAGATTGTCATGAAAGATAGCCCCAAGTTTGTGCAAATTATTTTATGGTAATATTTTTGTTCACTATAATAATATCAGGATGATATGAAAATCAGATAATTAATTGTTCCAAGTATTCACTTTGATTGGTAATATTATATTTTTAAATTTTAAATTTTGCCTAGCACTGACAAAATTCTTAATTTTTCTTTTTTCTGCTAGACTATTGCAAAATTTAATTTCTTTGCTTTTTATATTGTTACCTAGCAACTGGTACTCATCATAACTTGATGATTTCTTTAAGTTTTGGGGTTTTTTTAATTATAGAGAATCAATACTTTTAAAGCATTTGGACTGTTTCTTCTCTCCATTGGTGGGATTGAGTCCTTTTGCTGATTGGATTTAGCACTGACTTATGTAAATACTTAGGAGTTTGTGAGCCAATCAAAATAAAAGCTTTAAGCAAAGGTATATCAATCTGTATGTTTGTAAAAGATTTCATGCATTCAATAGAATCCCTCCTTTCATCAAACCCCAGGAGTGTAATGAAAGTTTAGGGATTGCTACTGTTTGTGATGTGAGTCATTTGCATTCTTGGAGTAAGTCCAAGGTAGGGAACATAATACAGAAGACAAATGAGGAACATCAGAGTAAGAATTTTATATTTAGTGGTTGTCATTCCATTGTTCCATTTTTATCCAACTAGACAGTGCACTGAGTGACTTAATTTGACTGTTTATTATCACACTTTCTTATTGTCTTCTCATTTTTTGCCTTATTTGTGTATTCCTATAGACTTCCCTATTTCTGTCAGTAGAAAAGAGAGAAAAAAGTATATTAGGATAAAAATCTCTGGACATTTTAGGATTGAACTTTCATATTTCATCAATATTTCAAATATATCATATCTATCCACATTCATATAATTTCTATTAAAAACTAACTCAAGTGCATTTAAATATCAGAGTTCTGATACATACCATTCTCATATGAATATAGCATATGAAATAATCTCCAGACCTGGATTATATGATACAGAAAAAGGATGTTAAAACCAATTTTTATGCCAGAGTTCCCAGACAGGAGAGGAAATACATACTAAAAACAGACCAAGAAAAAAGACAAAATGCAAAGCTATGATTCTAAAGAAAAAATTAAAAATGTCGTTATATCTAAACACAGACTGACTTACAGACATCTGTCACATTCAGTTTTGCAAATTTAACAATAAAGAAAAAAGCACATAATTTACTTTCAACAAAACTCAGCTATTGGTTGCTTCAGTTCTGTAATGGAAAGGTCAAGAAAGCACAGAGGTCTCAGAGATGAATTTGTTATTTTGTTCCTTGAACTAGTGGTAAACATAAAAACATAACAATCATAAAAACAAAGCACTGGACCCACTGACATATGCTTTCAACTCCAGTGGGCACAGTTTCACTTTTATATGTTTGTGGTTTTCTTTAAATGATTTGAGCTTTTATTGTTACACAAGTTCAACATCAAAGAGAATGCTAGCAAAGGTCAGAAGACAAAGAGTGACCCAGGCAATTTTTCAACTTGATAGCAGACACTAATCAACATTTCTACTAAATCTAAGTCCCATGATACCTTACCAGCTAGCAGCAAAGACATGAGTTTTCCAAACCGGAAGTTCAGAATCATCAAAACAAAAGATTATTGAAAATGGCAAATAGGTAGAAAAATTAAAACTTTCTGTCACCTGTTACCAGGCAAAGCCCAGTTAATCGGATCGTATAACCAAAAATATGCTCTCCATGTTCTACTAAACATGGATAGGAAACAGCACACAAAAGAGAACTAGACTTTACCAAGAACCAGAATCTAACACAGTAGCTGAGAAAGCCAGGGGAGAACTTTCCTCTGTGAACAGTAAGATTTACTCCTGCGATGGGAAGGGCTGATCCTAGTGTGAGAAGTTCAAGAGGTATTTCTCTCGCACATGAAGATCTATTCAGTAAGAGAGGTTAAAGATGAGCTGCTTCATGGAACCACCATTTTCTGAATAAAAAGCTAAAACTATTCAGAAGAGAATTCAGGAAATAAATGCAGTTTTTAAATTGCAAAGGACATAAAATAGTTCCGATTCAGCAGAACTAGCTCCTTGATGAAAGGTGTTTCAGTTATTTAAAAATAAAAATCTATGCTTATTGTTACTCAGTACACACTGCTAGAAAGCAATATACACAGAATTATCGTATCTGTATTTATCTGTTAAGGTATCCATATATTGGTAGAGGCAGGAGTACCGGGCATGCATAACTATGTATGAAGGGAAAGAGAGGGAGAACAGGGCATGGCCACACCCCTAATGACCTAACAGCCTCCCACAATCCTCCACTCTTAAAGGAGCCACCACTTCCCAGTAGCGTCATCTGGTGGCAACCAATCCTTTAATACGTTGTGAGATATTTCATGTTCAAATTATAGCACTATTAATCAGGAAGAGATTTGTAGAAGAACACTGATTAACAAACTGTGTGATAAACTCTGGTATCACAGACATACGTCATTCTTCTAAAAGAGGATGAAGATTTCTAGAGCTTGTGACACAGGACAAGTTAGCATTTGAGTATTGTAAAGTAGGTTTGTCATACAAACCAAAAGGAAGAATTGCCTGCTCCAAAGCTATTGCACTTTTTTGTTTTCAAATTTTAAAACTTTTCTCATGAAGATCTCATTAATATAATATTAATTTTTTTTAGATTTTCACTTTTGGTTTTTTAAGCAACAGCATTAAATTCTCAAACTATTTTCTGAATCAACATCATAAGGAAGTTGTACAGCTTAAGATACAGTAAAGATGTTCTTAATTATAGACTCTTTCTGCCTGATAAATGACTGCCTAGTGTTATCAATATAACTTTTAAGTCAAAAGGATCTAAAGTGGTCGTGGTGAACCTATGTACCTGTGTTATTCATTTTTCTTGTAAAATATCTTAATGCATGAGTTGTTTTTTCTTAATTTAAACCTAAATATCTCCAAACTAGAAAAATGTTGAATTTCCCAAAAATAGTTTCACTTTTTAAATTATAGCTATTATTGCCAGTTTACATGTGAAAAATGTCACAGTTCTGACCAACACTGAAGTATTAGCTCTATAATTCTTTTCTGTCAGATACATATACCCAATCCTGTTCGAGAGAGAGAGAGAGAGAGAGAGAGAGAGAGAGAGAGAGAGAGAGAGAGATAGCCACTTTATCTGTGCTTAGCTGTACTAGGCTAAAACATTTTCTACTGCAGCCAGGTCTTACTGTTCAGCACTCATTAAATTCCACGCAATACCTCTATTTCACCTTTCAGCATGATTAGCTACTCATTTCTGAAATAGGATCTTATTTCCAATGACTCAGAAAATGGATGAATGGAAGAAAATTTATTCCATGAGATATTATCAAAAATCAGCTCCGAATTATGCTCAGCTTAACCACACCAGGAGTGGAGGTACCAGTAACATTAATTAGTGGAGTTCAATAGGGACAAAGAGCAGGAAAATTAGAGTTGAATCAAAGTTTTAAAAAAAAGTGCGTATCATGCAACTAACAGAGAGATGCCCCTGCATGAACAGCGAGATGTGAATTGAAAGCAGGAACAAGGGAAAGCAAGTAAATGATCCTGACACTACTGTACTAGTTGTCCAGATCTTGCTGGTTCTTAAGGCAGCAATGCTCCTTTCTCGGAAGCTTGCTAGAGATACGGAGGCTCCGCCCCTCCTAGACCCTCTGAATCCAGATCTCGATCCCAGGTTCTTTGCATTGGGAGGGATCATCATCCTCATCCACCATATCCAGCTCTCGAGCTTATCTGTTCATGGAAAGGTCAAGTGCTGGCACCATGCACAGTGCTTGGAAGATGAGACCCTCACTTCAGGAGAGGGATCTTTGTGGAACGTCACGGTGTCCACTACCACAGGCAGGTCCACAGTCAGTGATTTCCCTATCAATGGGTGTATGGCCTGCTTACACAACAGAGGGAGTCCATTATATTGACTCTGCTAAGGAGCCATTTCACTGTGAATATAATAAAAACAAAATTTAAAGATAAGTACAAACAAAGTGTACTTTGGGATTTAAAATGAATTGAGAGAGCCATTTATAAGACACAGCTATTTTCAGTAAGATTTGCTTTCCTAAGCTTTGAAAAATCTATCAATTTTTTTCAGAGTACTATATTTCACTAAAGCAGTTGTGCCACTTAAATATAACCCAAATCTTTAATTTGCTCATTTTTATGAACTTAGATAAAAGTATTACTTGCTTAAATCTTAAAGAGCAAATTTAGTAGAGAAATGCATATTTGATCATAAAAATCGCCAGTTTAAAGATTTTTAATTATGAATTTAAAATCTGACATTTTAAGTTTAATTACCTAAATATGTGTTCTAAATACCAATGTATTCAAGATACCCTGAACATTTTCTTGAAAGTCATTGTTTATAATAAATTGAGACAAATGTGAAAATATACAAAATGTACAAAAATATATTTTATTATGTTAAAAACCATTTTCGAGGGTCTGCCCTATTTAAAATGTCATTCTAATGTTCTCACACTGCTTTGCCATCAACTTTGCTTTTCCAACTGAAAAACCCCATTAGGAAAGAGCATATTTACATCTTCATAAGTGTAATATGTCTGCACAGATTCTTCAAAGCCTGTATGTGTGAGAAGTAAAGAGACATCTCAAGTGTGTGTATAAATCTCTGGGAGATAAACTCCCATGGTAGTTATCCTAAAAACTATTGTGTTCTTCTCTTGGTAAATAATTTGGAGGCTCTTAGACCCCACAAGAAAAATCAATCTCTTTTCCTGCTTTCCCTTAGCTATTTAAACAAACATTTAATCAATATCAAGTAATATAAACACATCTCAATGTGAGGTACAGACAATCCAGGAATGACTTCTGCTTAAAGCTCCTAAACACAGTTAATCTACATGAAAATATACAACCTGAGGTTCTTCCCTCTGAAAGTCAGGCAGAGCATTCAGCAGCCGAGGGTGAGGATTTTTGAAATTTTAGTCTTGGAAATAGAACATTTTACTTTGCCAAGCATAGCTTCTTTTTATTTTTTTTTCCACCCAGCTTTATGATTATGAAGTATGATTATCAAATAAAATTTTATAGGCTGAAGGTGTTTAAGTTGATGATTTGATATCTATATACATTGATAGAAAATCAAGCTAGTTAATACACCCATCACTTCACATAGTTTACCCTTTTATTGATGCGACAAGAAAACTTAAGACTTACATTCTCAGCAGATTTCAAGTGGACAGAACACGATCATCACTCTCATCACCATCCTGTCCATTAGGTCAATAAAGTCTGTTCATCTGGGATGTTAAGATACAGCTCCTCATTGCTACCTTTCTCCAGCCTGTGAGCCACAATTCTATCCCCTTGCTATGAGCTAGAGATTTTAGATTCTGCATAGAAGTGAGGTCACGTTCATGTCTGGCTTATTTCATTTAACATACTATCCTCTGGGCTCATCCGTATTGTTTTGGATAACAGGATCAGGCTGGGGATATAGCTCAGTGGGACCAGGGCTGTCTGAATAGTGCAAGGTCCTGAGTTTGATCTTCGATACTGGGGGGAAACTAATAAAGTCAAATGACAGGATCTTATTGTTTTAAAGTGGAATGAGAGTCTGTGATTAAATTATAGAAGATGCACCCTAGGTGTGTTTTAAATAATGAAAACAATGACTGATTGTTACCAACAGACCTTTATTCAATGAAATATCTTAACTCTAACCAGTGAATGTATACATACATGTATTCATAAATATATATTTTAATATATATGTATGCCTATATATACATATGTGTGTGCCTATATATTAAAATATATGTATTTTAATATATATATGGGCATATTTTTATGTCTGTCTGATTACTATACATATACACACATATATACTGTACACATGTCTATATATGTACACAAATGTTCTGTCTGTAGCTTAGCTGTTATGAATAATGTTAGAGCATACCTGAAAACACAGATAGCTCTCCAAAGTAGTGATTTTATTTTATTTAGCTAAGAAGGTTAGAAGTGGTATTGATGGACCATAGATAATTCTATTTTTTATCCACACTATAAACTCTACATTGGAGATACAAATAGGACTTCTACAGAAACTGGCATTTCTGTTATCTGGGCAATACTGAATATTTATATTTAGAAAGCAACATTACTTATAAATAACTCTTACTCCCAACTGAATTTACAGTAGGAGAACTGGTTTAAATGTATCCTACATCTGCAATTAATTAGAATTATACAAGTCATAAACACATACATAGCACAGAGAGCAACCCAGTATATTAAACCAACAGAAAGTCTGGGACTTGAAAAAACAAATTAAAAATGGGAATTAAAGTAATTAAGTTATTAAACTTCCTTAAGTTGAAACAAAGTCAGTCATTTGTTTTTTCCAAAAAATACATTATTTTTAAACACATATACCTAATTAAAAATGGAACCTATATATGTGAGATACTTTATAACACTTTATAAAGTATTATTTTAATGGCTTTGCCTGTAGGATCTCAAACATAGATATTTACATTATTTTACATCCTTTGCAATTAAGATTACATAAACAATGCACATATTTGCATCACTCACATGTGTATTAAATCATCCATTCTCCAGATATTAGGGGTTGAGTTAGGTACCCTGGTGTAATGCCACATAGTTCAAATTCTGTTGTGTTAGTTTTTTTGAGACAAGGTCTCCCTTTGTAGTTCAGGCTGGCCATGAACTCACTAGGTAGCTCAGGCTGGCCTTGAACTCATGGCAATCCTCCTGCCTCTCCCTCTCAAGTGCTAGGGTTACAGGCATGTGCTACCATGCCAGGCACATAGTTCAAATTCTGAAAGACAGCCAGAACCCTCTAGGGTTGTGGTTTGGCTAAATGTCTCCAGAGTCTGGTGTCTTAGTCCTGGGTGCTATGGGAAGTGGAGTCTTGCAGAGTAGAAGGAAGCTAGGTCATGTGGTTGCACCCTGAAAGGGGATGTCGGGACTCCAGCCCCACCTGCTTCTCTCTTTGCTTCCTGGCTGTCATGAGATGAGCAGCCCCATTACCTCGTACTTTCACCATGGGACCTTATGATAGACCCAAAAGCAACAGGCCAACGGACCATATACTAAAACCTCCAAAATTATAACATTAATAAACCTTTCCTCTAACTTATCTCAAGTATTTTGTTACAGTGATGGAAAGCTGACTACTACATTTAACTTAATCTATTTTCTTCTGTACCATGAACATAGCATTAACAGTTAGAACTAGCTCTAGTTATTTCCACACTACAATAAAAAGTCATAATCCCTCTTAGTCTTCCAAATGTATCATGCCTGTCTCTTACTTTCTTCTTTCTAGACTGACAGTTTCTCCTAAGACCAAACTACTTCCAAAGAGCCCTTGAGGCTAAACAGCATACTGCACAATTTTTGATGACTTCCCTGAAACCCTTTACCTGGCTTTATAAAGTTCCTTAAATAATCCAATTTAAATATTCTATCTGCTCTTTGTTAAGACCTTAACTGACATAATTATCACCAAGTTGCTAGCTCATGTACAACTGGCATCCATTTAATGGATATCTTCTTACATTTGCTGATAATAAATGATAAATATTTCTTCAGAAGTGTTACAAACTCCCTTGTGCTAAGGATCAAAGATTACAACTTATGCATCTTTGCATTCAATTTTCCATAACTTACACCCAACTATAATGCTTATTTGATTATGTTGCAAAAAGTTTTGAACAAAAATAATATTAACAGAATGAAAGTAATTGTGCATGAAAACTTTCCTAGAATTGTCAAAGGCTTTAAAACTATTGATCCAAGGTAAATTCACTACTACAATGCAACTTTTTGTACAAAAAATTGTAAGGCCTCTGGGGAAATAAGAAGGAAATAGTTTTCATAAGTACGACAGACATTTTTCTCTTTAAGTTACTAAAAATTGCAATCAATTTCATTTAAAAATACTTAAATATGTATATTTATTGTGTTTGAATCTTAACATATTTGCCTAAGTCCTTATAATTACCAAGATTCTGAAGTTAGTTTGTCTACATGTTGGGCTTTATCCTTTAAATTATAAAATTTATTTTTCTCTTCTGCAACAACTAGCATTAAAATAAAGATATTCTTTTAGTGTCCTCAAATACTGATCCAAATTTACTCCAAGCACATTCTCTTTTGAGAGTTTATTTGGCCTTGTATACTTTTTAAAATTATTCAAGAGCTATTATATCCTTAAGGTTGGCTTCCTTTTGTTATTCTGCATCCTTTATAAGAAACTGAGTTGGTACTTTATGATTGTATGGATCGTTTTAGGAACATAATAGAGGATGATTGAACAGACTAGACAGGACTATATTTTTATTTTTTTACCATTGTCAAGGCTTTGAAGTCATTTTCATTATGGAGGGAAAGGGGAGTAAGTAGGTATAGTGCAGTTGTCTCACTTTTTCTTTAATTTCCAAATTGCTAATCACCCAATGGCTACGCAGGTGAGGGTCACACACTTTGACCAGGCCTTTATTCCTTCACAGAGGGTGAGAAAGAGACAAGAGAGGAACAATGCAGACAGGCCAAGAGAGAGGCTGTGTTCAGTCCAGACACAGACAGGAAGAGCTCTTCAGTCCTGAGGCATTTCTATAACAATAGCTGCTTTGTGAAACATGTTAAGAGTCTCTGATTTTATAATCCAATTGAGAATGTACTTCTCTTCATCACAGTCTTTCTTGATGAGGTCACATTTTTTGCCAGTCCCAGTAACAGGAAGAATTAACTCTTTCTAGGCCATTGGTATGTGTTTGCATTAATGACTGTGCGCTTCTAAACTAATTGTGCTTCTCTGTGTTGCTGGTATGCTTAGAGCTACCCGTGCTATCCAGTTCCAGAAAAAGGAAACAACAGTTTCTCACATAATTTGTGTACTAGTCTCACTTATATTTTTCAGTCAATTTAAATCCTGTTTCCTATGAGCTATGTCAGTAAGTTCCATCGTGTATTAGATTCATTTGCTTTCAGATGTCTTCAGTCACTTGCCTCAGTCCAGTCAGTTTGTAACCACCAGGGACAGGCTTGATTTACTGACTCCATTCAATGAGATGGAGCAGAACGCTCCACATCAGAGCAGTCATCTAGGATGTTTCACCAAAGAAAGGAAAGGTGAGTTCTATAAAACTGGGAAGAAGGGTTACCATGAAAGAAATTCAAATGAAGTGAGGCTTTCACATGCCTAAAGCAGGGCTGTGTATCAGAGGATAATCTGTGAAGTGGATTCTGTACCTTGTTTTCTTGAAAACATGGAGCCAAACAAAAACTGGACAGAAAGCCTATGTCTGAAGCTAGAGGACACAGCTGTATGCTGAGGTCCACCCTGGGTCCAAGTACCTTGAGTGCTCCAGACAGGAAAGGGAGCTTGATCTGTACTGACAAACATCACACTGTACATTTCCTGATAGTGCACAGCTCTTGAAAACAAAGTTTCTCAGTGAGTAAAAGGCAGCCTTTCCTTAAAACAAGGGGATTGTGACAGTACTTCCCACCTGTATATGTACTTGCAAGAAACATTTTCTGATAACCTAGTGGTTAGCTTTACTTGAGTCTGTGTTCTACTCTGACAAATAGCTGGGTAGAATTTTGCTGTCTAAATTCATGTTCATTTTTGTGTTCTCACATGTTTAAATGGAACAGAATGTCCATTAAAAATAATTAATGAGCTGGGCATGGTGGCTCACGCCTGTCATCCCAGCACTCGGGAGGCAGAGACAAGGATTGCTGAGTTTGAGGCTTGCCTGGGTACATAGTGAGCTCAGGACCAGCCTGAACTACAAAGCAAGACCCTTCCTCAAAAAAACAAAAAAACAAAACAAAAAAAAAAACATGAAATGTTGGGCTTCATGAAATGTTGAAGTAGAAAGCTACAAAAAAACATGAAATTTAAGGAGAGAATTACTTTTTTACTACATGCATTTTAAAAAGATAGTTTTATTTAGCCAACGAATTTTCAGTTGACTTAACCCAAACTTACTAATATAGGATTTTGGCTTCTCTCTGCCTTGTCCTCTATCATCTGTCACTGACTTAATGTGACAGCATTTGGAGGATTTCCCTACCTATGCCAATCATTTTTAGGAGTGAGGAAAACAGGTGTCGGTTCACTGGCATTAAGCCAACCCTGAACCCTGGCCTGCTATGCCTTGGCCCAGTGTTTATTCATCAAGCAAAGTATAATATGATATCCCAAAATGAATGTACTAATAGATAAACTATTAAATATTTTTCTGTAGTTATTGAACGAACTTCAACTCTCTCTGTCCCTGCACTCTCAGAGCAGGAGACAGGAGGAGGAGAAGAGCTAAACTAACATTGTAAACTAATGTTGGAAGTTGGAGTGTATCAGTAAACTAACAGTGGTAGTTGGATTGAACATAATTACAATCATTATTCTGCAAAGACACTCAGTAAAAGTGTGTGGCCCTGGCTGCCTGGAAATAAAGGCAGCATCACATACTCCTGGCCACTACAGGGAGGCCTAAAATGTAAGAGTGCACTTGAGTCTGGACACCGCTGGGTCATTTTTCCGTGGTTTTTAAGTAATGATAAGTATGAAGTGCTCCATTGGTTTCTGAGGGATTTTAGCATAAAAATAATGAAAACCAGTAGCTTCCTGTAGAGGCTACTGTTTCAGGAAGACAGCAATGCTGCCAACCTCTCTCCCGCTTTCTTTTCTCTTTGAGTTCCACGTGTTCCTCATCACTAATAGCCTCAGGGGTTCAAGCTCTGCACAGAAAACAGGTATCATGACACAGATGTTACCTTAGGACCTCGATTTACACCACTGGGTTCAGCATCTGATTCCAAGCACGCCATGTTTCCACTTTGAGTAGGTATTTCAATGTTTCTAATTTAGGCAATTAAACTTTGGAATTGTTCTGTTGATGAAGTAGGAATAGTGACCGTATTGTCAGGAATTAAAAGAGACTGCGAGAATTGTAGTACAGTGACTGTATCGTAGCATGCGCACAATGTTACTAGTGTATACTTTAATTTCAAAACACACATTAGTCACAATTTTCCTCTAGCAACCATAGGACTTTCTGAATATAACAGTCATTTTAAAGACACTAAAAGTCATGTAACTTCATGAGAAGTCTTTGCTTCTAGGAGTCATATACAGTATGAGCAAAAGACATTTTTCCTCAAAAAAAAAACTACATGAAATGAGCCCTTAAGATGAAATATTATAACAGCAAGTTTAAATAAAAAATGACTTTAAGGTTCAAATAAAGTTTGTCTCCACTCTAAAAAAATGTTTTAAGTATGTGATTATTCATTCCAATGATTTATGTAAATATCTAAGGTAGACAGTCATATTGTCATATTCCAGATATCAAAGGTGGAATTTTCAAAATTTCTGTGCTCTAGGACATCAAAACATCACAGAGAGGTGAGTGAGCTTTGATTAGAACTCTTGTGGCTTTGGGCATTTGAAGTCAAGGACATGCAGATCAAATTCTGCACCATTCACCATGGGATCAGTGCTTGGGAAATTAGTGACTATAGCACTCAATAAACAAGAATGGCTTTTAGTGAGGGATTTGTGCTTTTCCAAACTATTGATGAGTAAAGAATATCTCAGGTAGGAGAATTCATACAATTCAATTTAACATGTATACATTCACTACTTTGTATATGCCAGTTACAGATAATAGTCCTTGTAAAACTATGTTGTAATAGAAATTCCAGTTGAATTTGGAATACAGATAAGAATTCCTTTTAGTAATAGAAATAAGAGCAAATCATAAAAATAAAGGAAAAATGAGAGTTTTTATATATCTTCAGAATACACAAAACCTTTCTAATAATGATTCAAATTTGCATAATATTCATAAACTCAGGTATCTAAAAATATTTATTTAAATGTCTGCATGAAAGAAATTCACAACATATGTTGCTGAACTGGGAAAAATAGCTGGTAATCATATTACAGATAAATAATGTTATGTCCTTTTTTATTGTTTCTAGAAAAATTAAGACCAACATCCTAATAAATAGAAAATGCACAGAAAGGAAAAAAATCAGCCTTAAACAATGTAAATGCTTACTCATTATAAGAGAAATTCAAATATAAATCACTGAAGGAGGACTTTTATGAATTCAGGCTGGCAAAATTCAAAAGTTATATGATTCTTACTATTTAATGTAACTTTTTCCAAACCTCTTGGAGAACAGTTTGATAGATTACATGTGTGTACACTTCATCCAGCAATTTCACTTCTAGAAATTCATTCTACAGATGGCTTTCTATGGGACAAAGTGACTTATGGACATTCATTCCCTGTAGCATTGTTTCTAATTGCAAAAGTTGAGAAACAATCCAAAATCCATCAGTGGAGCAACAGTTAATAATAGCGTATTCTTGCAACAAGCTATTAAGCTCTTGGGAACACAGTTCTACAGTCCATATTTTGAAACACGTGACTACTACTTTGATACATCTACCAGTGAATGCCATTACTTTTCTCTGTAGCCTGATTTATTCATATGTTGCCATATAAACACTGAAAGAATATCTTCATTAGCAAACAGTACTGAAATCCCAACAAGCCACATAGATACAGACATGTTCAATCACACCTGATCCATGGATGGGATAACTTTAAACAATCACAATGATTCTTTTTGAATATAGTGTCCTATGGGCTGGAGAAGAAATGGACAGTGGATTGAAGGGAATGGTTCTTAGAGCAAGTTTCTTACTGTGAAAGGCTGGTTCTCTCTTTTCTCTCTTTCTGGTAAAGATACCAGTCTGTCACCCCAAACTTCTGCAAAAGCAGCTACTCTTCCCAAAATAAATGACACCACAGTAAACCTATTCTAAATAAATTTCTTTTAGAATGTCCCCGAAAGGACATTACAAAATCTGTAAGACTTGTAGGAAAGCAAATTCCTGAAGGCATCATGGTCACAGTAGCACCTGGTTCTTTAAACTGCTCCTCAGCACATTTCCACTCCATTCTCATGAGGTTGATTTCAGGTCTGAAAAGAGTGTGGAAGGTCAGAGCTGAGCCAGCCAGCAGCAAAGGATTGAGCCGGAGCTCTGTGTCCAGGTGGGAGAGAAAGCTGAGAAGTATTCTCCTGAGCTCTGCGTTCTCTGCTTTGCCAAAGGACCTTACTGGAGAAAACTGTGGACCACTTAGAGTTCAGGCTTAGCATATTCCATGCCATATTGAATTGAGCTGGGCATGTGCAATATTCAAAAACACACTCATTTCAAATTCAAAACACCAAAGGCTAGGTACCAATGTTTCAGATGTTTCCAATTATTTATCTAGTAAATGTATATTTACAGTCTGTGGAATCTGGGCTCTAATTTTGTTATAGACCTTTTAATTAAATCTCCAGGTCTAAAGATTTAAATGTTTGTCCCACATTATAACACACATGCAGAGACAAGAGTTTAATTAGGATTGTGTGGTCACAGCCAAAGCTTAACGTCTGCCACTGAGCAGGACGCAGGATGTTGGATACTGCCATCTCAGCAGACTGCAGCTTCACTGCCAAAGCCTGACAGAAAGACTGATTTTCTTTAAAGGCATTCTTTGAATGTTTTGGGGGATTGCACTGGATTAAATTTGTAAAATACCTACAGAATCTTTTCATTCAAACTACAAAGCTTTGAAGAACTTCATTTTGAATATGTTCCCCAAAAAGACCCAACATGTATATATAAAGCACTTCGGGATCCATTCTACAACCCACTTGCTAGGAATTTTTGGAAGCTTATGAATGTATACCTACCATTATAGAAGATTGCAATTTACCCTGAAGGTGATCCTTACATCAAGTAGAAAAGTGACCTCATTTGGTACATTTTTAAAGCAACAAATGACAGGACTTGAAAGGGAAAAAGTCGTCTTGGGAACATCTGAAACATAATTCTAGGAGTTAAGCTTGGCCCTGATAGCCATCAGTACTTAAAATCTGTGTTAAAATCAAACCAGAACTGCCGGGCATGGTGCCTCACGCCTGTCATCCCAGCACTCAGGAGGCAGAGACAGGAGGATTGCTGAGTTCGAGGCTTGCCTGGGCTACATAGTGAGCTCAGCGCTAGCCTGAACTACAAAGCGAGACCCTGTCTCAAAAAACAAAAACAAACAAACAAACAAACAAAAAAACCAGAACTATCATTTCAGTCCTGAGAGAAGACAGGATATGAGTGGTTTGACATTGCATAAACAGAAAGGGAAAAGGGAGGGCAGAATATGAGAAAACATGCCCAGTGTAATCTGTTCATCTTGATTTTAACATTTGTGTGACCTCAGAACAAATATTCAGCTCTTATCTGAAGCATGTGTTAAGTCATATTTGTACATATCCTAGCCATGCTGATTAAATTAAATGAGAAAGCAATAGGTATGTGGATGACAATCAATGCACGGTGGCTGAATCTGGACATGCATATTTTGCGTTCATCATCAATCTTTACTACAGCACCAGCGAATAGGAAGTGGCCTTTTCACAAGTGAACATGAGTAACCTTCTACATTCTAATAAAACAACACAAGTCACAGGAAAGACGAAATTTGTATTGACATGAGATGGGTAGCAGCAGTGGGACATGGAGTGACCAACAGAACCTCCATATTAACATTTCCATGGAACAAAAAGGCCAATCTCTCCTCCCACCCCTCTTTCCTTTCTGACAGACTGGTTTGTCCACCTTTCTCAAATGTGGGCTAATCATATTTTTCAGTCTTTCCGTGTTTAGAGATTTGAGGTCTTTTTTTCTTTCCTGTCTGCTGGATTAATATGATGCAGTAATCCTGGATTTCTGCTTTTATTTCAGGTGGCCAGAAACATGCCCAGGAGACTACGTTACTTACATTCTCCCCCAACTCAGCTGCTCTGTTAGCAACAAAGGTGACCATTGATGGCCATCTTGCTGGCTCACATCTGGATTTGAATTCAGCACAGAAGGAAATAGATGCTATTTATTGACACTCTAAAAGCTCAGTGATGAAGGGTGAATCTAAAACTGCAAGTGCAGCCATGGCCCTACTGAAAAACATCTGTTCTACCTAAAGGAGCATGAAAGATATTATCCACCAGTATGCAAAAAAGAGAGAGGAAAGTCTCTGGTGGAGAGATTCCCTTATCACACAGGATGGATGTTGTAGCTATACATCTATTTGCTTTTATCACTGTATCTAATCTTACAGGGCCAGGGCAAAGGATCAGCACTATCTTTGGTTCCCAGCTTTGTCAGTGTATAAAAGACACATTTAGCTCAAGATGGAAACCCCTTTTTACACTTAGAGCTACCCTAAAATTGAAGAGGTTATTATACAGTGGATGGACAGTTTCCTTTCCTGAAAGGGTTGGAACCACCAATTGATAGGAATAAAATGAAGCAATCAAGCACCAGACTGATGGTTGGCTTTAAACAGTTTTTCCAGCAATAATATCCAATAATCATAATTTTTATAAATGTTTTCTTTCTAAACCAAAGACCATCTGATTTCCTTCATTCCCTCTGGCTCTCTCTCTCTCTCTCTCTCTGTGAGTGTGTGTACATGTTGTGGGGGACCCAAGTCCTCATGCCATTTAGGAGAGGCAGAGATTCACTTACTAATTCTTATATGATACTCAAGTACCTGCACAAACATTACATAAAGCAGAGGTGTTCCCCTAAGAAAGTTGACGTTGGAGATGATTAGACTAATCCCATTAGAATTTTTAATAGAAGAATGAATACTAGACCACATTAAAGTGACACATCATCTTTGAGTAGCACTCAAAAGAATTGCCTAAATGCATTTTTATGGTTTAGAGATTTTCAAGTCATTAATGTATGTGTTCCAGAAACAGTCATTTGCATGCATTTATCTGCAGCTTCTGGCTTCTCCGAAGGTGACTATCTAATATTGGAACAAATACCAGTTTGTCTGATAGTGGTAATTACCTCATAGGAAAACAGAGATACTAGTCTGTGCCTCCAGAATTCCATGAACATCATCACCTTTTAAAAAAATCACTGAGTGACATCATTTCTTTATTTGGCTGTCCAATATCGAACTCTGGACAATATTGAAACTCTGTCCAGTATCGAACTCAGACAATATAGTCAAATTTTATAGGACAGAAATTTGAATTTACAACTACATGTTCTTCCTGCTTTCTATCTCTGTTCTTGTCTTCAGGCAGAAAAATCCTCTAATTGTAATCAATAAAGAATATAGACATGATACCATGCCAGAGGCACTCTGAGACAGACCAGCTTTCCTGCCACTGCCCAGACCATGCCAGGGCTCACAGGGACAGACCAGGCAAGTGGGTAGCAGCAGAGGTCATGGGGAATCTCAGCAACAAAGGAACCCCATGCCATTAATCTGTACCTGGGCCTTCAGCTTTCCTGCTGCCACCCAGACCACACCAGAGGCACATGGAGACAGCCCAGCTTTCCTGCCACTGCTGAAACCATGTCAGAGCCCAGTGAAGACAGACTGGGTAAGAAAGGAGTGGCTTCACAAAGTGAGTCTCAGCAAGAGGGGAGGTGGGTGCCATTGGGTGGTGATTGGGCCTGTAGCCCTTCTAAATCCAGGGTGAGACCAGAAGGCCTTGAAATCTCCATTTATTTGTGGGCCAAACTGGACACAACTCTTATATGGAGAAGAGCCTCCAAAGACAACACCTGCTTCTCTGTGGACCCTGAATAAGCATGGCTGCAGTATTGGAACCTAGACAGAGAGGCCTTCAGTGAGTTTCCCTATGCAGTTCACCATGTCAAAGAAAACACTCAGGGGCCGGAGGGTTAGCTCAGTGGTTCCGGTGCCTGCCTCGCAAGTGCAAGGTCCTGAGTTCAAACCCAGTGACCACAGAGAATGCTGGGCGTGGAGACTCATACCCACCAACAATCAACACCGCATACCACAATGCCGGACGTGGTGGCTCACGCCTGTCATCCCAGCACTCGGGAGGCAGAGACAGGAGGATTGCTGAGTTTGATGGTTGCCTGGGCTACATAGTGAGCTCAGGGCCAGCCTGAACTACAAAGCAAGACCCTGTCTCAAAAAGAAAGAAAGAAAGAAAGAAAGAAAGAAAGAAAGAAAGAAAGAAAGAAAGAAAGAAAGAAAGAAAGAAAGAAAGAAAGAAAGAAAGAAAGAAAGAAAGAAAGAAAGAAAGAAAGAGAAAGAAAGAGAGAGAGAGAGAGAGAGAGAGAGAAAGAAAGAAAGAAAGAAAGAAAGAAAGAAAGAAAGAAAGAAAGAAAGAAAGAAAGAAAGAAAGAAAGAAAGAAAGAAAACACTCAGTAGAAGAGTGAGGGAATCCTACAGCCATGGGTGAGTTGGTGGAGTCAGATCTACCTGCGAGATCCTGGACTCTTACAGAGTTCAAGCCTGCAGGGGCTCACTGAGCTCAACTCAGGCATTATAATCAGAACCTAGACAAGGGATAACGGATGTCTCCTTGGGACTAATGTCCTTAGCTTTGTATGTTGTTGTTGATTTTGTTGCTGTTATTATTCTTTTGCTTTCTTTACTTTGATGTAAGTATCTTTTTTCATTTCTCTTCTCTGCTGGTACTAAATTTGTCCAACTTTGCAGTCTTCTCTCCTCTCAACTGTTCTCTTCTTTATAGAAGAGGGGAAATAGTTTCCTGTTTGCCTTCTGCTTCTAGATTACCCTATTCTCTTCTTGTTCCCTCACCCTTGCCTGTTCTCCAGTCAGCATCAATACCTAGAAGTAAAAGGTTTTCAATCTTCCCTAATTTCTCTTCTTCCTCTATCATTACAAGAAGGTGTTTATAGTCTCTACTGGTCCTGCAGTTCTTTGTTGGTACTGTATTATATATGTCCCTTGAGCCTCTGTTGTCCTCTGCCATCTATAAGGTTCTTGAGGTCTATCTGATCTTCATAAATCCTGTGACCCTATTTCTAATCTTTTGTTTTCCTACTATCTTCCTACCTCCCCAAGTTCCCAGTGAACTTTTATTCCCAAAAAAGATACTGCTGCTATATTTAAGGACCTGGATGTTGTAAGCACATTTCTGGTTAATTCTAAATTTTGGCATACAGTCATAGAGGTAACTCATGATGTTAAAGTTTCCAGAATAGTAAATGTCAAAGTGTTTCATTTCCTTCATTGTGTTTGATACTGTTGATGATACTGATGATATTATGTCAACAAAGATAATGTGACTGTTCTGTTCAAATACCTCCTGTGGTGTGCCAGAATGGAGAATTTTAAGGGGCATTATAGATCCAAGGAGGATAACCCAGGAATTAGTCATCTCTCAAGGGAGTCAAACATGAAGAAGAAAGTGACTTCCAACAAACACCGACCAGACAACCAGACACCAGACAAGGAATTAATAACATCAGAAACAACAAAGGAAAATAAATGAGAAAAAAATTAAAAATGCAGACATCACTGCCACAGGAGAATTCCAAGAAAAGGGAAATGGAGTAAACTAAAGTTCAATCACCAGGACTCTTTGAGATGGTAACAAAAGCAGATCTAGTAAAATAGAAATCAGAACTGATCTCTGAGATGAAAACAGCTACTGTCCACAGTGAACAATATGATAAAAGAAGAAATCAGGGGCATGACAGAATGTGAGATATTAAAAGCAATGGAACCTTTTAAACAGCTTCAAGCAGAGTTCCAGATGATGAAAAACGAGAACAAAAGTTTGCAAAGTAGGGTGAATGAAGCTGAGGACCTATTTCTGACTCAGAGGACAGGATTGAAGTCAATGAACAGGGAAGACATAATTTATAGAACATGACAAGGGACCATGAGAAATCAATCCCACAGCTCCTAGACAATTCAAAGAAAAATAACATAAAACTGATTAAGTCACTGAAGAAGTAGGAGACAGTGAAAAAGACATTTTTAAAAAACTGTTCACAGATACAATGGCAGAAAACTTCACAGGAAAAAGAAAGAAATTGACATACAGATAAAATGAGACATATAGGACTCCAAATGGCTGTGATATAAAATAATCTACACATAAGCATATAATTACCAAGGTTCCAGATATCCAACAAAAGAATGAAATACTGAAAGTAGTTAGAGCAAAGAAAAAAAATAGTACAAAGGGAAGCCCATCAGGATCACAGCAGACTTTTCAATCCAAACCCTCAAATTAAGAAGAGCATAGAGTGAAGTGTTTGAAGTCTTGGTGGAAAACAACTTCCAACCTAGTTTGATGTATCCTACAAAACTATCTTTCAAAACTGATAGGGAAATAAGATACTTGCATGACAAAGAACACCTAAGAACTTCACAACTATGATACCTGCACTCCATAACATTCTAAAGAATATCTAGGAAAAAAATTATGAAAGTTATAAACCCATGAGACCCAACAGAGTGGGGCCAGACAAGAAACTGTTTAGAAAAGGGCAAAAGTAAAGAATAAAAGAACCAAGAATAGGAAAACATGAAAGCCCTACTTCTGTCCATATCTGTCATAACCATGAATGTCAAGGAACTCAATGTGCCAATTAAAAGACACAGTCTGGCAGAATGGACAGGAAGCAAGATCCTACAATCTGCAGCATAAATGAAACACACATAATTCAGAAAAAAAGTCATAAACTGAAAGTAAAGGGATGGAAAACAATTCTCCATGTGACAAGAAACTGCAAAAAGCAGGAGTGGCTCTCCAATTTGCAGACAAACTAGATTTCAAACCAAAACTGATTAAGAAAGACAAAGAAGGTCACTATATTCTCATACAGGGAACAATCCAAGACAAAGAAGTAACAATCATATTTATGGATCAAATTCTAATGTACCTAACTGCACAAAACAAATACTAATGGATATGAAAACCCAGATAAACACTAACACAATAGTCAGAGGAGACTTCAATACCCTGGTGTCACAAATAGACAGATCAACTGGACAAAAAAAAAATCAATAAGGAAATACTTGAGCTAAACCAAATTTTTTAAAAAATGAACTTAATAGATGCCTACAGAGTATCTCACCCCACAAAGTCTCATGTTCTCAGCTGCTCACGGATCATGCTACAAAATAGTTCATAGGACAGGTTTAAGTAAATGAAAAGGAATTGAAGTTATCTCCTGTAGACTGTCAGACTATAGTACCTTGAAATTCAAGCTCAACAGCAAAAGAAATTCCAAGACCTTCACACTTGAGAACTGAACTTAAAAGACAAGAGAGAAGAGCTTCTAGAAATATAGCAGGATAAGATCGAAGAATATTAGATGTGAATGGATTAAAATTGATTCGATTACTTATAGAATTTAGATTTCATAATATGGATTATAATATAATCCAAGCAGAGATTTAAACCAGGAATATGTCACCAGAACTGGGCTAAAAATACATCATTCTGGCAAAAATGGGTGAATGATTTGGAAAGAAAAAATACTGAATGTAAGAATTCTATTTTTGAGGCTACTGTAACCAAACAGTGGATGAATCACAGAGCTATTTACACAGTGGCATTGAGGGTTGTGGCCTAGGGAGAATAGTTACAATAAAATATTAAGTTAATAATAATTATTATATCTTATACACTGTTGTATGCATTTTATTTATAGTCTTTCTTTAATAATCTAATGAGATAGCTAGTGATTGTTTTATATATATGGCACCTGGATCATACAAAAATTATAGAAGGAACACATCCAGCAAGAAAATGGGCCTTGTTGGGCTTCAGGTGCTCAAATTCCAGGGTTAATACTTCTCCTGGAGCCACACTATTAAGATAGAGGACTATAATGACATGAAGGGAGGAGAATTTATTTTTTTGAGACAGGGTCTTGCTTTATAGTTCAGGCTGACCCTGAGCTCACTATGTAGCCCAGGCAAGCCTTGAACTCAGCAGTCCTCCTGTCTCTGCCTCCTGAGTGCTGGGATTACAGGCATGAGCTACCATGCCCGGCAAGGGAGGAGAATTTTATCATATTTGATTTTAAAAGATTTAGACACAAAGCAACCAATACAGGTAGGTTCCCTAACTGAATCAAATAAGCAACAAAGGATATTTTGGCACATGGTAAACTATACATGTGGACCAGGTATTCTAAGGGAAATTATTTCCATATAGCAGTGAAGATCATCATCTTAAGGGGAAGGCCACTTAAAGCAGGTTTACCATGATATTTATAATAAAGACACAAATATTTGTACAGATATAAAGATTTGATTTTAGATACCAGTAATAGTAAACTTTGTGGCAATCTGATGTTTTATTATTTTTTCATATTTTCAAACTGTCCATACTATATCTCAATTAATTTTATATTTTTGAAATAAAATAAGAATCAGAACTGTATTTTTAATCACAATACAAGCTTAAGGCCAGATATTATGTAAGGTAAACCCTTATAACAATACTTCCACAGAGTGGTGGATCATTTTATTATACTCAATGCTCCGTTTTAATACCTGCAAGCAGAACCCAGTACAGTTTTGCAGTCTGAGATCTCCAAGAAGCAATTGGAGAGAGAGAGAGTACATCTAAGGGATTTATTAGAGAGTACTCTCATGAGTAAAGCCAGCGGGGGGGAAGGAAAGAGGAAGGAAGATTCGGCAGAAGTTGAACTATGACTCATTTATCCTCAGTGCATGACAAACAGCCATTTGAGAATTCTAAAGCTGAGTGACCTTTCAGACTGTACTGAATTTAGAGAAGAGAACTGGACTATTATAAGCCCACAGTGATTATCCTTTGGTGGTAGGCCATCCCAAGACATAGGCATGATCTTGGGCAAGGCAGCCCTCTTTACCTCAGCCTGTTACCAGAGGGATTAATAGCTGAAGGCTAGCAACACTCCCAGGAGATGAAGTAATAATTCCTTCAATACTAAGGAAAGAATTAGGCAGTAAATCACAGTGTCCGCAGTAAGAGCACATATGAACACTGCCTCTGTCTAAGAGGCCTCTCTCACCCCAATTTCAATCCTAAAAGTATAATGTGCAGTTGTATAGCTCAGAGAGGACAGAAGAGAGAATGAGGAGGAAGAAGGAAAGCACCCTCCCACACCCACACACACACCCTGGCCTCATTCTGTGCCATTCAGCTTAGTCAAAAAAGGCAAAACATCAAAATCAACTGACCATGTTTGTAGCCTATATGGAGGATGAGATGAGTGACTGTATTTAAATGCACTGTAAGCCCAGCGCTTTTGAAAGCTGCATTTGTGAAACAACTGAACTATGTCAGTGTCCTTTGTTGTCCAGGTCAAACTTTGAAGAAAGATCCGGTGTTGGTGTAGGGAAGAGATCTTTGTACCTTTCCTTATTAATGGTTCAATTACATACTACTCTGTGATTCAGTAGGTACACAGGTGAGGAAACAAAGGATCTCAAGAACAGTGTTGTTTTCAATGAGTCAACATTAACCAAACATGATGTAATTAATCAAAAATACTAGAATAATTGGCTGACCCTTGTGCAACAATTTTAAAATTGATTTTTTTCTTACACCACATACACCAAAAGAATTCTACAGGGAGAATACAAGTAAATATTCAATTTAAAGACAATATAAGAAACTTAATTACATAACTTGCATACTCCCTGTCACAGAAACACAGAAAGTATTGGATACAAGAAAGAAGCTATGTACAAAACAACTTAAGGTGGGTAAGTTTACTTGCCTCCTGCTTTTAGAGAACTCTGTTCATGTTCAGCTGGGCTCCAAAGTAGGAACATCATGGTGGAAGAATGTGGCATAACAAGGTTGCCTGGTTTGTGCCAGCAAGGAAGCAATGTACCCAAGAGTAAGGGGTGCAGAATTAGATATCAACCTGAGTTCACATCTCCAAGACTCACCAGACACATCCAGAAGTGTGTTTTACTAACCCATGAAAACATGCCAAGCCAATCAAATTTGAGAATCTATCTTCACATCACATCTTACCTTCTGTCATTTTAATACTGCAAAACATCTTCTCCAACTACCTTTAATCTCCAAGAAAGTCAACACAGCAAAGAGTTCTAATTCTACCTATTATATTGTAACTATAGTGCACAATCAAAGTCTGAACAGCCCCTATACTGCCCAAAAGCCTCAAAGTCCTCTGTTGATATTCAAGGCAAAACTGTATGCGAACTTCTTTAAAATTCATAAGGCAAGTTACATGTTTCCAAAGTATAACAGCAAGAAGTATATATTCCCACACATCCCCAGAATGGAAGAATAGTAGGATTAAAAGGAGTAGGACCCAAGAAAACAGAAACTCATCAGGGAAAACATTAAGTCTTGTAGCACCATTTCTGGCGTCTGGTGAACATGGTGGTAAGATGTAAGTTCCAGGGGGCTTGGTTTGCAGCCCACGTGGACTCTGCCTTGGGTTGTCTTTACTCATGGTCTGCAGTTTTCCTAGTCAGACATTTCCTTTTCCTGCCATTTGCAACTTCCTGTGGTCTCCAACGTGCCTTTTGTTTTATTCCCACAGCTCTATGCACTGCATTCTCAGGGACAATTAACTGCCTTCCTTTAAAATTTTGGTGGAAGTCATCATGACTACACAACACTTCAGTTCTGCATTCCTGTTCAGGAATCAGCATTGAAGAAATGACTACAAGGCCTGTCACCAACCAAAGCGGAAGGCAGACTCCCAATTCTGTGGACAACCCAGTGACAACCTTCTCCCAGTGACAACCTTCTCAAATAAAAGGTAGACATGTTTCCACTATGGAGTGTATAATGGATAAGGTCTTACTGATTTTTAAGATGCCCTCAGAAAATCTTCTTTTTTCATCCGTGTTTGAAGTACTTGGTTTGTTTTCAATCATATTAATCTCTTCAGCAAGAGTATCTCTCATTCCAAAATTACATGGGATCCCTTTAAAGCTGAAATGTAATGATAAAAAGTCTTGCTCTACTTTTTTCTCCTAATTTTCACTATAAAATTTGGCTAAACACAGATTTGGTTCCCACTAAAATCTGAACCTTAAGGTGTCTTGAAATTTTCTCTACTAGAACAATTTGTCCAACATCATTAGTTTCAGTCTTCAGCAAGTTCCAATGATGGGAAAAATGTAAAGAAAATTTTTATCATCCTAGAACACATATGGGTCCTAGTCCAATCACAATGAAGTCTGTTCCCAAGTGAAACCTCCTGAGCCTGGCCTTTCTTGTCCACATTTCTATGAACATTCATTCTTGGGAGGACCTATCATAACTCCATTCCAGGCTTTGCTAACAGAATTATAGGTCTTTCCTAAAAAACAGATCAAAACCTTTTCAAACTCCTCCTTAAAACCAGTTTCAAAGGCTTATAAAATACATAGGTAGAGCTTTTGCTACTATTTCAGATTGTCTACTTTTAGGTAGATTCCCAGCAATGACCCCATTTCTCTTGTACCAATTTTCTTGAATAGTTGGCTATCCTGTTCAAAATACCTCACACTCACAACTTAAAGTAAGATAAGTTTTCTTGGCTCATGGTTTCAGAGGATACAGTCCATAGCTAGCTGGCTCCAGGGCAGCAACATCTTGGCAGAAGAGTGTGGTGTACCAAAGCTATTTAGTTCATAGTGGTCAAAGAGCAAAGCCAGTGAACAACACCACAGAGGAAGGGGTGAAGTGAGAGATCAGATATAGACCCTAAGTTTATACAACTAGATACAGCCAGAAGTGTGATTCACTTATATCCTGGGCCCTCCCCAAGTCTATGATCTACCTTAACCATTACATATACTGACAATATTGAATGTGCATTAGACCAAAGAGGACATTTCAATGAATTCTAATAAGTTCTTGTATTAGCCTTTTGAACTGACTACAGTGCAATAAAGTTATAAAAAGCCAAACAAAAGAAAGCCTCTTGCACCCCAGGAATTTTTATTTAGCATAGTTAAATCCTTTTTTAAAAATTTGATGACTATAAAAACATGAAAATAGAATAACAGATCACTTAAAAGTGAATAAACTATGAATGAAAGTCTATAAAGCACTCAAGAACACATTGCTATAATCTTGATTATATTAAAGAAGTAAAGCAAATTATAGTTCCAAATTTAAAAAATCTAGAAAAAGAATAACTACCTCAAATTAAGTGGAAGAATACTAACAATTTAATGTAAGAAGCAAAAAAATTAAATTGAAAGCAATCTTTCTGGGAGGTGATACTTATGTACAAACTAACACTTTGGTTTATGAGAAAAGTTAGAGAATACAAATTATAAATATTAGTGAAGTATGTCGAATTAGATGTGGTCAAAATATCATCTGGAGATATTATTAAGAGAGTATTCCTTCTAAACTCCAGAAATCTCTGATATAACTCATCAGCAGTAGTATCTCAACTTCTTTTTTCCTGTCGGCCACTCACCAAAATGCAAAAGGGAGCATTTAGTTCCCTTCGTCCACGTTGGTCTATCTCTCAAAGAGCCAGGACAGCTGGGGAAAGTCAAACAGACCAGGTGCTCTATAGTTCTCTTCCTGTACCCAGGGGCTGATCCACAATACCAAGAAAATCTAGAGTTACTAACAACCATCTCCATAGAACCTTGGCCTTGTGTAACATGGAAATAATCATCTTTGAAATTTTTCTCCTCTGTGCAGTAAACCCACGCTTAAGGATATTTTCCATGACAGCTACGACTGGAACAATAGCAAGGAACTTAGATGCATAACATACGAGCAAAGGTTATGTTCTCATTTGCATTTTCTTATTTCCACACTGTTTGCCCATGATTAATAATAATAGCTACTTAGAAGTCTTCCTTGGTCTAAGCAAGGTGAAAATACTTTGGCAAATGTAGCCTGAAACTAATACATTTGGAAATTTATCAAGGAATTCTGCCAGCTTTGCTTTGAATAATGTTAAAAATTATCCTGTAGTTAGTATATTTTTTAGGCTGTGTTTCCATCAAGGACTTCTTTTGTAACTGCATAACTCAGTCCTGATTGTAACTATACACTTTTTTGAAAAACATTCTCCAAGAAAATAGGCCCATGATCCCAGAACATCAAGACATCCACTTAATAATTGGAACACTGTTGTTAGATGATGTTACTTTATTTCTCCTCTCCATCATTTTCTTCTTATGCTTACAAATAAATTCAAGTGGCTAATAACACTGTCTATTGCTTTTCCTTGGTGTAATTATTGTCTGTCAAAGTATCTGCCTGCTGAGATTTATTATAGAAGTATACTCAGAGTGTAATATCTCACTAGTTGTGGATGCCTTAAGAGGACATCTAAATTTTGCCTTGTACACAAATATACTGACAAAGTATTCAGGTGAACATTTGTTGCTTTTATTTTATAATTAGAATATTTAGAAAAGATTAGAGTACTTAAAATGTAGGTATCCCATTCTTCTATACTTTAGATCCTTATACTGACATCATAGGTTTTCAGTTATGGTTCAAGTTCAGAAATCATGAAAAAATACTAATTACAAGTGATACCAAATTTGCAGAGTCAAAAGAAACCACACAATTAATTTTCTTAATATTTAAAACAAGGAAACTAAGAAACAAAAGATTTGATTCATTTCATATCTCTAGTTAATAAACAGCTGAAAATTTACACTCTGGAGTCACCCATGAATTTTTGTCCTTTGTTATTACAAATAGTTTTCAGTCTCTGCTTTGTTTTTGCTTCATTCCCACTACATAATGAGATTTTAAAGAAAGAACTGGGTCTCCTGATTTTATTACAATTCGTTCTACAGCAATAGCTTGAACACTAACAATTCAGTGCATGCCAACTTACTGAGTATGTGACCCTGCAGGGGGAAAAAATGCTTTTTCAGAGGTAGAAAGCAGAGACCAGAATGGTGGCAACAGGATGATTCTGAGTTAACTACAAAGAATTCAATATAAAACAATTTTACAGAAGTAATTCTTAGGTATTAAAGGCAATTACTGAAAAGTAAAGCCCTTCTATAAATCACTAAGCACAAGGGTAGAAAAAAGATAGGATAATTTAATAAAGTCAAAAATTATCTTTCCCATGTGAATCCAGAAGGACATGATGTATTTCTTCTTTCCTAGATCTTTTTTCTTTGTATCCTAGATATCCAGTGAAATTAGTTTGTCCTGTAAGCTCTACCTCTTATCGGCAGATGCTCAATACTCGGCTCAAGTTGCATTTAAATGGTTCCACATATCTATTATCATTGAATTAAACACAGCCAGAAATGGGGAGCACAGCACAAAGTTGAGACAAGTCTTCTCAAAACAGTCAGGACCATATAAAGATCTTTTCATAGCTACATTATCCTATACAAAGTGGAGATTTTTCAAAACCTTTCACACCAATCTCAGAGCAGAGAGTATATAGACTCTCTCCCACTTGACCAAAGGAAAGTAGTAGGTTATGGCTATTTGATGGTGGGACATCTCAGGTATAGCATGAAAATTTTAATTGCAAACAATGAATTCCTTCCTTTTTAAATTTTCTTTGTATTTTCTCTTTTATACAGAAAATATTCTCATATTTCCTGCCAGTTAAAGACCTAGAGTTTCTAATAAAAGAAATTAAGTGACTAAAAAGAGTCTTGAGCTGAAAGCAGCCCAGTATGGGAGAGTCTTATTTTTTAGTACCCATTCAACTAGCTACAAATCTCAAATGACTTCCTGAGAACCCACATTTCTAACTAAAAATCACTGAACCTTTTACATCCCTCCACTCTACACCCACCTCTAGCCCCCTAGACTAAGTGGTGATTATCAAGAGACAGAGACAGATTATTTCAAGAACTTTCTTAGGAAATCATATTTATAGTATCATCACTTGCTTTTAAAAAAACAATGACAACGAAGTAACAAAAAGCAAACTTAAAGATTGTACTTAGGCATGCAGAGACAAAAACAAATATTCAATATCATCTGTGAATGAATTATTTTAAACTAGATCTTACCTACACAAAATTAAAATATAAATATCAGATTTAATGGTAAAAAATGATACCATTTATGTTTTCTACGGAATCAACCTGTTTCACCCTTTCCAAGAAGTCACACACAAAAAAATTGGGGGCAGTATCACCTTGAAGCCATTATCTGAAACAACACAATCACACTGTCTCTAGCTAATTAGGTTATTTGGAGATTTTAGTCAGGATTTTCCAGAGAGTAATAACTGGCAGCATATAGAAAGAGATACATGAAAGGGTATTTATTAGGGGAGTTGTTTAGCATGACAACAGAGAGCCTCACAATCACAACTCAGCAAGCAGGAGAACTAGAAAAGTATGGGGCCTGACTCTAATCAACTCAGAAGGCCTTAGAACTATGGAAGTTGATTACATAATTCTCAGGCTAGGGCCATCGGTTCAAAAAGCCAAGGGGCTACTGGTTCATGTCCCTTCATCTGAAAGCCAGAAAACCTAGAATTTGGAAGTCCAAAGGCAGCATTAGACAGGCTTCCTGGCTCCAAGACAGGAAAAATAACGTATTCATCCTCCACCTTTTTATTCCCTCCGGGCCTCCTTCCCCTGATTAGGTGGCATATCTTTCCTACCCAATCCACCCTCCCACACACCAGTCTCTTCTGGAAGCACTTTCACAGCTGGGGCAACTCCATCATGGTAATTCAATAGAATCTTCTTAGGGTTTCCTTTCAGAAGGTGGGAGGTAGGGGTGGGGTGCCTACTGAATTGTTGAAAATAAATAATGCTTTACCATCTCTCCGAGTATCCTTTCATCCAGCAAGCTGATACTCAATATTAAGGAGAATCGAGAATGGGCTAAAATAATTAGCAGTGAGACACTTGAAGCACACACTGGTGGACATCCCAAAGGTGACACAGCTCTGGGGGACAACTCAATTTTTTCATTTTCCTGGGCCTAATAAAAGTTTCTAACTTCTCATGAATTGAGTATCATTCACTAAGAATGTATCATATAAAAGAATCAGATGAATTTATTAATTAATCAGAATAAGCAATTTAAAAGTATATTAAGATATGTAGTACATTTCTTGTTATGTAAGAAAGTGAAAGATTTTAGGTATTTACAATAAAAATTAGAATAAAAATGTATTCTTCCTCTACATCATTGTAGCATACAGGTCCAGAAACAACCATAAGATTATTAGTGATGTCATTGAATCTGATTTTTATTATCATTTTCCCTGAGAACCAAATCAAAGAACAGTTACCACACATTTTCCTAACTGTGGAATTCCTACACATGCCTCATGGAAAACATTAAAAAATATCCAAGAAAACAAACGTATTAGCAAATTCCCAACCCCAGCTAAAGTTTGCTGCTGCAAATATTGTTAACTCACTTTATTTCTAAGATCCTTCTAAGGTTTTACATTTCCAATACGATAAACTCAGGTACCAGACAATACATTTCATCACTTATGACATGTTTTGCTTTTTATCTATGTGAGGTTTGTAAGCAACACTGGATTTCCTTCACAATATTCTTGGATTAATTTATGTTTTTCAGGAGCAAACAGTGTCTCCGTTTTTATCTGAGTCTTTCAAGGAGATTGACGATGATTACATGGAATGTATACATGTTAGTCTAATGTAATTTACTGTCAATAAAACTATTGCAGTTCTTGAAGCATAACACTAAGGAACGTAGTATCCTCAGTCTGAGTGTCTGGTAGACTTTCTTATGTGTATGCTTCTTCGGTGTGCTTCTGAGGGATAAGAGGCATGAAGCAACCAAGCAGACCCTGTCAGTGATCAGGTCCTTCTGCCTCTCACGGTTTTCTATACTAGAACTTGAACTCCCAAGGAAGGTTCCAGGAGTTTTCACCTTTTTAAATTATTTTTATCAGTCCACGTGGGCAGCACATGTAGACTGCATGCATCACGGGGCGTGGGTATATGTACATAACACATTAGTGTTTTTTTAGCTCTCTCCACCACTCCCTCTCCTGATCCCATCCACTTTACAGAAGACCCAGCTCTCAGTTCCCTATTATAAATCACTTATTTTCCTAATGTTTGTTTTAGGGAACCCATCACCTAACAGAGAGTTGGCCCCTTTTATATCTCATTACATTAATGACATACCAGATAACATCCAGCTCATTCTGAGGCATAAATGATTATGTGTAATTGTGCTATCCCTGAAGGAATAGAGTACAATGATATCTGGTACACTGTTCAAAACATAAAATACAAGTCTTTCTTCAAAAACACTCCCATAATAGTCTAACATACTGCACTTAACAACTTGATGATCTGTCCCTGTACACAGGTTATATTACTTCTTTTAACATAGAATCAGTCTTGCTGGACTCTGCCTCCAAGCCACTAATCAGCCCAAAGGAATATTATTTCAAAAAGTGACATCAAGGGTGTGAACGTGTTTCCTGTAGTCCCCAGATCGAGTCTGCTGTCCAGCATGTGTTCCTGTGTCCTGTGATGTCCAGAAGCATTGAGAGAAATGATTGACTTTCAGTCCCGGTCCCAGAAACGTCTGTCTGCTTGTTAACAGCAGGTTCATATTTCCCTGGCTGGTATGATGAAGCCTCTTCTGGACCACGATTCTCACTTCTATCTGGATTTAAGAACATTACAGTTAAACGTGACCTATTTCTCGTAACCATTGGGAACTGTGATCCATGGTTGCGTGTTTCATAAAATTTCTACTTTTGTTACCTTCCTACTTTATTTTTCCTTTACTTTCTTAGTTGATATTAGCCACTTTTGTTACACTTATTATGGTTAGCAGGTTCCTCTCCTCTATGATAGGAATAAATATAAATTAATAATATTTATTTCATCAGTTCTAATTTTTTTTGAGAAACAGTCTTGCCTTATAATTCAGGCTGGCCCTAAACTCACTATGTAGCCCAAACAAGCCTCAACTCACAGCAATCTTCCTGCCTCTGCCTCCCAAGTGCTGGGATTACAGGCATGAATCACCAGAGATCCTTCTTGGGACCTTGTACTTGTTAGGCAGGCACCAGAACCACTAAGCTAAATCTCTGGCCCCCTATCAGTCTTAATTTTTAAAGGGAAATTTATTTTCATTTTTATCTAAATCTTTCATCCATACCTATATGTGTACTTTAATCTTCATTGAGTTTGCACAAGAATTAAATCACACTTAAAATTGCTTTAATAGCATTTTCCTTACCTTCAATTTTAACTGAATTTGGCCAAAGAAACATGTAAAAGCCTTTTATTTTTCTTTTAGCTCAAAGATTCCAAAGCAACTGTAAGAAATAAGACAAATAAGAAAGATTTCTAAAGGGGATACAAATTAATAAATGATAAGAACCTTTACTAATCCAGTAGAGAAAATCAGTTCTTAAAAAAAAATCTCTTCATAATCCACTTCTCAAATCTCAGGTTTGTTCGTTAACAGTATACGTTCATATTGGTCCCAGAGTAAGTCACCTCTCTGCACCACGGTTCCGGTGTTTAACTTGTAATTAAGCACTTGAAATGCTTGAGAATACACTTATCAGGGCATCAACACATTGCATAATCATTTTTCCTCTTTTCCTCAGGTAAACATTGTGAAGTGTCAGCAGGAGCCACCAAGCGGCAGAATGCAGCAAGCGTAGTGAATGTGTCAGCATCGTATTCTCTCCATTCACATGAGACACAATATTAAGATCATGTAAATTAAACCACTTTGTCATTCTTGGGCTTCCTCTCTTGGTTTTTATATGCTTAGCAATGTGAGAACTTCTGCAAAAGTAAAATCAAGGACAGATATTTGTTCTATATTGAAGGCATTTATTAAAAACAAGAGTAATATTGTTTATTTAGGAAACCATAATATTAAAAGTCAAACTAATAGTGTATCAGCAATATGGCAGAACATAGAATATTTTATAGGAAAAGGAAAATTTATAGGTGTTTAACATGGCCCCTTAATTTTGAGGTTGAACTGCTCACCCAAAAGTGCAGTAATTTTACCCAAACTAAAATTATGAGTCATAGAGCTCAGGTCTTCTGATGGTCCAAATCTCCAAGCAAATTATAATTCCTTCTTTAAGGAAAGAAAAAAAGCTATGCTATAATATGACATAATAGCTTTTAATCACATAGAATGCTTGTTACATAATGATATTTTTGTGTGATTCATACTATAATGTTTTTCAAAAAATTATTCTAACTGCTCAGCATCCAGTAAAAAAAGTGATTTAGCAACTTCTTAGGACAGCAGTTTTCTTTGAATCCTTTTCCTCAACTAACTAGTGCCCATGATGAGATTTCTATTCATTGAGTATCATCAACAGCTTAAATTACATTGGGAGGTGAGAAGAATGGGGATTAAAAACAATAGCAAAAAATGTTTTTTAAAATTTTCTTTGCCTCAAAGGTGAACATGCCTTTGATATTCTATTATAGACATATGGTACACAAAATCTGGCTAGGGGTCAATATGAAATAGAAAATATATAAATAAAAACAATAACTACTAAGCAAGTTATTTGATATAAATTAATAGAAACAAAACAACCAAACTAATTGATCAATACTATAAATGTATGATTTACAAAGTCTAGGGATGTTTTCATGCATGGCTGGATACAATGTGATCACACCAACCGGATCCTCTCACACTGGCCCTTCCAGGTTCCGATTCCCTGGTTAAATCCTCAGTTCTTGACACAGGTTGCAAAGAGGGCTCCCTATAACTTCTCAGCTTATATTTTAGGGCAGGTGATACATTCTTTCAATAGTTACAACAAAAATCTTAGAATATAGCCTTCGATGGTTTGACTAGATCACGTGCTCGACTGTAAATTGATCCCCGGTCCTGACTTGATTGCTCAACCCTCGGTTACCTGGCCACCAGCAGAGCTGGGTCTGAGTCCACCTCGCTCAGAACACGTGGGATGTGGATGCAAAAGCTTGAGTGGCTTCGGCAGAAGGGAGA
>PVIC010006015.1:0-55600 GCA_004025085.1 Thryonomys swinderianus | reverse complement strand
TTTCTGATGTGGGCATTCATGGCTATAACTTCTGTCCTAGGACTGCTCACATTATGAACCATTGATTTTGTTGTGTTGTACTGGCACTGTCATTTGAGTCTAGGCACTGGCTCATTTCTTCCTTGATTTCTTCTTGTCTGTGTCTTATTGATTATTCAAAAGTGTATTAACGTCCATTCATTGCATAATTTCTGTGGTTCCTCTGAGCTAATATGCACAGTATAATTTTTATTATTTTACATTTACGTAAGCATGCTTTATGGACTAGTATGTGGTCTGCTTTAGAGAAAGTTCTGTGTGCTGAGAAGAATATATGTTCTAGGGCCGGAGGGTTAGCTCAGTGGTTCCGGTGCCTGCCTCGCAAGCGCGAGGACCTGAGTTCGATCCCTGGTAACCACATACAATGCTGGGCGTGGAGACACGCCCACCAACAATCAACACCGCATACTACAGTGCGGGATGTGGTGGCTCACGTCTGTCATCCCAGCACTCGGGAGGCAGAGACAGGAGGATTGCTGAGTTTGCGGCGGCTTGCTTGGGCACCATAGTGAGCTCAGGGCTAGCCTGAACTACAAAGCGAGACCCTGTCTCCAAAAAGCAAAAAAAAAAAAAAAAAGAATATATGCTCTATTGCTGGGTACAATTTGTAGATATCTATTAAGTCCATTCGTTTAATGATATTTCTTTGTTGATTTTTTTTTTTTGTCTAGTTGATCTGTTTTTGAAAGTAAGATATTATTGTTTGCCTTTGCAATTGTGTCCATGTCCATTAGTGTTTGTTTCAAGAAGTTGAGTGTGCCACTGCTTGGTGCGTATTATTCCCTTAACCTGTAGGTAGTGGCCTTCTTGTCTCTTCTGATCAGTTATGGGTTGAAGTCTACTTTATGTGAAAATAAGATAGCTACTCCTACTTGTTTTTAGGTTTTTGTTGTGTAGAGTATTGTTTTTTATCCTTTGTTTTGCTCTTTTTAGTCCATGAATTTCTTTTTAGATTAAGTATGTTTCTTGTACAGCACATTGTGGCATTTGTTTCTTGGTGTTGTCTGCCAATCTGTCTTTTGATTGAGGGACTGAGAATATTCACATTGAGACTTATTACTGTAAGGTATTGATGTATCCCTGTCATTGCTTTATTTTCTTGTTGCTGATCTTTCCCTCTTACCTGCTCACCCGGTCTGCAGTGTTTATTGTCTTTAGGCCTTTTGGCTTCATTATCTCTTTCTGGAACATCTGTGAGAAATTTTTAGAGTGTTTGTTTTGTGGTCAGAAATTTCTTAAGATAATCTGTCATCAAAGTATCTATTTCTCCATCCATTTTGAAAGATAGTTTTGCAATATTGAAGTTTGTTTTCTTTCAGAGCTTGAAACACTGGGCTTCAGGTTGTCCTGGTCTTTAAGGTCTGTGATGAGAAATCTATTGTAATCCTAATGGTTTCCCTTTATAAGGGACTCATTGCTTTTCTCTAACAGATTTTTTCTTCTTATGTTGGATTTCAACTATGATATGTGTGGAGTGGTTCTTTTCTGATAATGGCTATTTGAGGTTCTATATGCCTCACTTATCTGTATATTTAATTCTTTCTCTGTATTTGGAAATCTTCCTGCTATTATTTTTCTATATAGGTTTTTTTATGCTATTTGTGCTGTCTTCTGATTCTTCACTAATTCCAAATAAATTTAGATTAGTCATCTTTGTGTCATCTACCACGTGTTGGATACATTATTCATATTCTCTTTATTTTCGAGGTCTCTCTGAGTAATTCATCGTAGACATCAGCCCTGTCTTCTAGTTCTGACACTCACTTTGGTCACTTCTGCAGTCCATACTTCAGTAGAGTTTTTGTTTTGTTTTTTTTTTTGAGATAGGGTCTCGCTTCATAGTTCAGGCTGGCTCTGAGCTCACTATGTAGCCCAGGCAAGCCTCGAACTCAGCAATCCTCCTGTCTCTGCCTCCTGAGTGCTGGGATGACAGGCGTGAGCCACCACGCCTGGCACTGTGGTATGTGGTATTGATTGCTGGTGGACGTGAGTCTCCACGCCCGCATTTCATGTGGTTACCGAGGATTGAACTCAGGACCTTGTGCTTGCGAGGCAGGCACCGGAACCACTGAGCTAACCCTCCGGCCCCTTCAGTAGAGTTTTTTAATCTCCTGCATTTCTGTTCTGTACCTTTCTTTGGCCTTAAATGCTTTGCTAAAATGGTCATTCATATAACATTTTATTTAGTTCATCTATTTTTTCAACTCCTCTTTTATCATTTTAAATAATTCAGTTTTTTCCTTTTGATTTCCTCCTTGTCCATGTCCATGGTCAGCTTGAAGAAGTTGGGAGTTTTTGGAGGCATTTTGTTTCCTTGTCTTCTTATGTTTCTATTATCATTTATTCTTGTTTTATGCTGAGGTTTGTGGTCACTTATATTAGAAAGAGTTTGTTGCTAGTATGGAGATTTCTGTAGTTCATGTTATTTGGATGAAGAGGATGCAGTATAATTGGCTGCATGCCCAGTTCTCCAAGAATGGACTGTAGTTTTTTGTTAATGACACAAAGACAATCGGATATTGGCATCCCAAGAAAACCAGTTAATAGCATTGACTATGTCACATTAGCTGTAGTAATAAATTAAGTAATAATAATGTGTCACAGACTGAATGTTACATATCCTAAGAACAAATAATACATGACCCTTAACCACAGAGATCTATAATTACAGTATAAACACTAAGACAAACCAAATATTGACATACAGTAAATATCTACTAAATGTAACAACTATAACTCCACAAAAAATAGAAAAGAATTCAACAGTGATAGTGTAGAGTTAACTATATAAACATCAATAAATCTTAATTGTTATAAAGATGGGAAGACAGGAAGCAGGAGAATATAAAGAAAACTTTTAAGCAGTGGAAGATGAGAGAAAGATGAGATTAAGGCGTTAAAAGAAATTGATAAAATTAGGTAAAAGTAAAAGAAAAGAACAAATAAGAGAAAAAAATAATGGAAAGGGGGAATCCAAGCCCCCTATAACCAGTGAAGAAGAAAGAAAAAAGAAATGAGTCCAAAGAAAAACACAACAAAAAACTCCCCTGGATTTTTTTTTTTTTTTTTTTGAGACAGGGTCTCGCTTTGTAGTTCAGGCTGGCTCTGAGCTCACTATGTATCCCAGGCAAGCCTGGAACTCAGCAATCCTCCTGTCTCTGCCTCCCAAGTGCTGGGATTACAGGCGTAAGCCACCACACCCAGCACTGTGGCATGTGGTGCTGATTGCTGTTTGATTGCTGGTGGGCGTGAGTCTCCACACCCAGCATTGTATACCTGGGATTGAACTCAGGACCTTGCGCTTGTGAGGCAGGCGCTGGAACCACTGAGCTAACCCTCCAGCCCTCCCCTGGATTTTTGAATGATTGGTTTCTTTTCAGGATCTGCAGTTTTGAAATGCAGCAAATCATGGTTTTCTCCACCCAGCTTTCTGGCCTGTGGGTTTACGAGGTGTCTCCCCTCTCCCAGAGGCCCCTCCCCTGGTCACTCCAGGCCGTGCCACCTGTCCAAGCGGAGGTGTGTCCTTGCTCACATCAGTAGCTGCAGAAAGCAGTCAGACCGCTGATCTGTGTTAGTTGTAAGCAGCAGGGAGAGGAGGAGCAGACTGCTGTTCTTGAAGCCAGCACTGTCAGGCCTGGCCCCTTCTGAAAGCCACATATACCAGGCCTAGCTTCTCAGAATGGAGGGCAGAGCCTTATTTCTTTCTTGGTCTAACCTTAAACTGTTCAGTGAGTCTGTGTCTAGTCTACACCCTTTTCACAACTGTCCCTCATGGCTGTGTCTCAGAGTCCCCATGGGGGGTAACCCTGAAGTGCAGATGATTTGTAGGCTTTTTGTGGCTCAACCTAAAATAATCAACCCCTTCCCCAAATGGTTCATGATTAAACACTCTCTGACAGTTTGACAGGCAGTAATCTGGGTTTCTTCTCCAACTGTTGCTTGCCACGCAGGCATTGCTTTTGAAGTAAAAGCTCACACAGTTTGTGCAGTTCACCGTAATCACGGGCTTTTCATGGGGCTAGTGCTGTGGCCTCATTTCCTGTTTATTCTGGAAGCTCCAGCCCTGATAGGGCTACCTTGTAGAGACTGATTCCCCTCCCCAGAGGTGGGGGGAACCTTCCAGACTGCTTTATTCTGTCTCCATTGTGCCCTATTGTTTCCCCAGCTTCTGTGTAGTTTCTGAACTTTCCTGTCACTTCCTTCCCAATTCCCTGAATTTTGCTTCTGTTTTCTCCTTCACCAAGTTACTATTTTCCAGGTGTCTGAATTCCAGGTCCTGGAGAGGCTGCCCTTTGCTTCTGATCACTACCCCACATTTTGTTTCCACCAGGGCTTATTCATGAGACTTGATAGTGACAGTGTGTCAAGAGTAATACGTGGATGTTGTGCTGGGGCCACTTGATAAGGCTGAGGCCTGCAGATGTTCAGTCCACTGTCAGTGTCTGCATACTTTTGCATCCTTCACACAGGAGTTTTGACACACATCACTGTCACCTTCCCCTCAGTGCTATCTCCACATAGGAAGGACAGCTGACCAAAAAAAAAATGAAATGGGGCTGGGCATGGTGGCTCACGCCTGTAATCCCAGCACTCAGGAGGCAGAGACAGGAGGATTGCTGAGTTCAAGGCTTGCCTGGGCTACATCGTGAGCTCAGGTCTGAACTACAAAGCGAGACCCTGTCTCACAAAAAAAAATGAAATGGGAAGAGAAAGGAGGTCCCAAGCCCATGCTTTATATTGTCTTGCCACAATGTCATTCTTTCTTACTCAAATCATAAAAATCAAAGACTGAGAAGGGTAGGTGGGTCGGATAGTGTTCTTGTTTTATGGTGCTGAGGATCAAACCCAGGGTCTTCTGCACACTAGGCAAGCTAAGATGCCCAAAACGTTACTAATTAAATGAGTATTTGTTGTAGGCTTCAGTTTTGTTCTTCAGCTTGGTGTTCTGATAGAACTGAGTGGGGAGAGATAGATAGGGAATTTGTTTTGCACTTTACCTCCTTATGCCTTTTGAAGTTTAAATATGAATGAATTTCTTCTATCCAGATGTTTTAAATAATAGACGTTTAGTGTAAAGACAGCTGAATTTTAATGACAATAGAATTGCTGTGTTCCAAACAAAAAGGTACTGAAAAACTAATACTTGCACAAAATAATATTTGGCTGATAGCAGTCTTCTTAATCACCAGGTGTCCTGCTGCTAAAGAATACTTCAAAGAGAACTCCCATCACTGGAGCTGGGCTGTGCAGTGGCTACAGAAGAAGGTAGTTGAGCTCCGAATTTCTCTAACTATAACATAAAAATCAGTAGCAGGATGTCTTATCAGAAAAAAAATCCTGGGCCGGAGGGTTAGCTCAGTGGTTCCAGCGCCTGCCTCACAAGCGCAGGGTCCTGAGTTCGATCCCCGGTAACCACATACAATGCTGGGCGTGGTGGCTCACGCCTGTAATCCCAGCGCTCGGGAGGCTGAAACAGGAGGATTGCTGAGTTCAAGGCTTGCCTAGACTACATAGTGAGCTCAGGGCCAGCCTGAACTACAGAGCGAGACCCTATCTCAAAAAAGAAAAAAAAAATCCTAATCCTAATTTACAGACTGACCCCCAAAGTGTTTTTATTCTTCAGCTGTTTTTTTTAATAGTACCTACTTATGTATGCATTAAATTTGTATCTTAATGTAGTTGTAGTAGTCCTGTTACTAACATGTTCCAAGATTCCTGGTTGGTACGTGACTTTTCACATGGATAGTACTGAACTCGAAATGTACTGCTCTTTTTTAGACGTACAAAACCTGTGATAAAGTTTAACCTATATAAGGAACAGTTAGGTTAACTAATAATGAAATAGGGGGTAGGGAAAGAAAATAGTAAAACAGACCACTACCGCAGCATACTGTAATAACAGTTACATGAATATGGTCTTGTTTTAGTTCCTTTGTGGTTGCGGGACAAAATAACCTGATGCCCACAAATGAAGAGGAAATCTGTTTTCACTCACATGTTGAGAGGTTTCTGTCCCGAGTCACAGGCGCCAAGGCAGAGGGGTGTGATAGAGGGGCAGCAGTTCTTAGGACAGCAGGCACAAACCAGCAGCCTTCCTTCTCCCTTCCTTCTCTGTCTTGTCCAGGCTGCCAGCCTATTAGTGGATGCCACCCGCAACAGAACTATGCTGAACCAGTCAGCAAGCTAGTCCAGCAGCAGACATTCATAGTCCAATCACTCCCGAAACCGCACCCCTGAGTGTAAGGTTTGGGAAGACATCCAGATACCTAATAGGTCTGGGCCTCTTAAAATATTTTACTATTCGCCCCTCTTCTTGTGTCACTGAAATGACACAGTGACTGTCATAAAGTGAAAGACACAGGCCCTATCACATAGCTATGCTTCTCTCACTTTCTGACAGACCATCAGTGACAAGGATCACTTAGCCATGATGACCTTGTTGGGCAGGAAGAATATATAATGTGGGAATAGTTTACACCTACAAGTGAGACAGGGAGGGACAGTGCAAGATTTCATGCTACTCAGACTGCCACACTGTGGTCGCTGGGTTTACAAACTTAATTCATTCTATGATTCTGGGGAAGATGGCCACAGTCGTGCTTATCACCCAATGCAGAGTTCAAGAACAGAAGCAAAATTTTGATGAACGCTTCTGTTTGTGAAATGAATTGTTTGCAAGCAGAAGTGTTGTTGAAACAAGGTACTACTGTCTTTGGACTGTGACTTGTCATAGGTAACTGAAGCTAAGGGAAGTAGAACTGAGGATGAGAGAGCTGACAAACATGCCTTTAACTTTATAGGTGAAAAGGTAGGAGCCGTGTTTCCTAAGGTTTTGAGAGTACAGGGATCTCCTAGGTGATGGAAAGCCTGGGCAGACACAGATGCTGTGCATTTAGGCTGTGATATTTGCGAATTCTCCTGTCACCTCTAACAGTGCGCTTTATCTTTCATCTCAGATGTCAGAACATTACTGGACACCACAGAGCAATGTTTCCAATGAAACATCCACTGGAAAGACCTTTCAGCGAACCATCTCTGCTCAGGTGAGGCCTACCTTTGTTCCCCCTTGTGTGCTTTGAAACCCCTGGCACAAAGTTCTCTGAAGCCACAGTCCAAGACATAGAGGCTCAGGGCAAAAATGAGATTGGGCAGAGCCAGGGACTGGATTTCCATGAGAAGACATGGTTGTGCACACTCAGGCAAATCATGCAGATCACATGCCTGGAGAAAGGCCGTGGAGGCCGCTGGTCAGAGCTGGTGGGTCGAGCAGGTCAGCATTGTGCAGCCAGAGGGTGGCGGCCACCGTAAGGACAGCCTGTAACTTCTGCTGCTGTGCTCTCATACCATCAGGACACACTAGCGTATGCCACAGCTCTGCTGAACGAGAAAGAGCAGTCGGGAAGCAGCAACGGCTCAGAGAGCAGTCCTGCCAATGAGAACGGAGAAAGGCACCTGCAGCAGGTACAGCTGGCACCCATCTCTGCCAAAAGGGCAGCCCGTTCCTGAATATCCCTAAGGAACCCCCCGGACCTCCACAGTCACAGCCACGACAGAAAGGTGCTACTTGGCTGTGCGTCTGGAGGTAGCACGGCTTGGCCTCTGCTGACAAGACGGGGGCACTGCAGTGTGCACCCAGGGTGAGGCCTCGGAGTCGGGCCAGCCACTGGTTGTTCCCATCTCCTTCCTGCTTCTGTCTACCTTTCTGCACATACAGACCCTTGAAAGGGAGCAGGGGCCACTGCAGTAAACGTACTCTCCAGGGGACTCAGACTGATTTACACCCATTTCCTTAAAAAACATTTTCGTTTCATCACCAGAGAAAGCGATACTTTCCACACACCTACTACATGCAGAATGCAAGCTGAGCATGACTGTGATGACGATCATTCATCCTCCCCGCCAATCTGTGGCCTTCCTTAGCAGCAATCTTCTTCGCAGGCCCATCGCACCAGGCTTCTGGTTCCATGCATGTTGCTGGTGTTGTGTCTGTCATTTCTCCTCAGTGCTGCCGTTCAGAGCTCATAACCCTGCAAGTAGCCATTGCACTGATTTCATAGAAGGTCCTCACCGACCCAGTAGGGTCACCCTCAGCGGGTTCCACATCACCTCCTGTATCTGCAGAGAAACTGAAAGGTGCTGGCCAGGAGCTTCCATGGCCTCTGCTTTCCAGACTTGGTCCTGCGGCATCTGCTCTGTCCCAGAATTCTCCAGTGACAGTGGAGCAAGTTCTTCCCTCCCACCGGAGACCTCCAGCCCTCCTCGTCCCATCTTGACAGGACTCTACTTTTCTCTTGACAGGACTCTACTTTTCTCTTGACAGGACTCTACTTTTCTCTTGACAGGACTCTACTTTTCTCTTGACAGGACTCTACTTTTCTCTTCTCCATGCATCTTGATTTCTCCCTCTCTGCCCTCCTTCCTAGCAGTGCTTCAACACAGTTCTCTCCCACCCTCTTAAAAATCTTCCCTCCCTCCTCTTACCCATCTACTCCACTAGAATTACCAGAACAGGTGAGGTTGCTTTTTTTTCTCTCATTCTTCAGCCCTGGCCAGCCTGACTCCCGACATCTTCTCCCACCACACATTAGGATAGCATGTGCCAGAGTTGGTGCTGCTGGCCCCTCTCTGATTCAGGTGCCCTCTTCCTGACCCCCTCCGCACCTTGTTCTCCACCAGGCCCCATAGGTCTCTGTCCTGCATCCTTCTGCTTCTGCTCTAGCCTCGCACATCCAGCTCTCTGGTTCCCGCTCTGCCTGCTGGGTGGGAAGACACCTCACACTGCACTCCAGCCGGCCTCACCTCCCTCACCGCCCTATATTCCGCCGCAAGCCAGGGTGCTCAGGCGTCATCCTGCCAGCTCTATGCACACCCAGGCCCGCGTGTGGTTTACGCTGTATTTAACCCCCGCTGTGTGTTCCGAGCACCTCCATCTGGATCCCTGAGAGAACCTGCTGCCTCCACTCTTGTCTGCTGTCTGGCCCACTTGCAAAAGCCTGGCACAGCTCCCCTTTGCGGCTAAGGCTAGAATCCTCCACATAGTCCCACTGTATTTTTCCTCTGCTCACTTCTCCCCAGCAGCTGCTGGTTTGAGCTTATCAAGTGTGCCATGTTCTTCCACTTCATTCCATCTAACTCCCGCTGCGTGTCACCTCCCATCGCCATCACAGCTCAAATCAGTCCCAGGGCATGTGACAGGCCTTCAGAACCAAAGGCCACACTGAATGCAGACCCAAGAGTGACCTAGAGCCCACATGGAGGTGCAGTGCCCAGCTCAGACCAAGGGCAGTGGCCACTGGTCTCCTCTGCTTTGTGCTCCTATCCCTCAGAGTTCTGAGGAGAGCCTGCCTGTGGGCATGGAGAAGTGTGGCACCAGTAGAAGTGACTGAGTGTCAGTGCTCTGCTGAATCCCAGATCCTCAAACACCTGCTTCTGCATTCTAGGATCCTTTAGTCAACTAGGTCCTAGATGAGGACATATTTAAATTACAGACCATAAATTCAAAGTGTAGAAATCCATCCTCACCCCACCCCCGACTTCAGTTATACAAATGTTTTACTTGCTGTTCTTTTCTGCAGGGCTCAGAATCGCCCATGATGATTGGTGAGCTAAGAAGTGACCTTGACGATGTCGACCCTTAAGGGATATGCCCAGCACCTGGAAGGACTGGGTATCCACACCTTTTGGAAACAGAATCTCATCTTGAAATCTTCAGCAGAGCCTGGGAACAGGCCAGGAGGCTGCAGGACTCTGGGGCCACGTCCTCAAGGAAGCTTCCCTGGCAAAGAGGAGGCCAGTGTAGGCCAGCTGTCCAGGCACCGTCCACATGCAGTTGAACATTTCTGTGGAGACTTTAGGAAACAAAGCTGGCGGCAGATTTTTGTTACACGAACATACAAGACTGAGGGTAAAGCTGTTGCTTTCTCCATGATACAACAAAAAAATTCCTTTTGCTTTTTATATTTTAAGAAAGGAAAAAAAAAGCGAGCTGCCTTTAGGTTTGTGGGGACAAATTTTTAATCTTGCAGTAACATTGAATAGGAATATCCAATTTAAATGATGTAAAGATAATGTGGTAAAATTTCTTTTTGTTGTAAAATAGTAAAGAATTCACTTTACACAGACCTTTGTATTTAATATGTCTCCCTCTTTGTATAGAATTTCTGATGGGTCTGGTTGAGAGGCCTGGGCATAAGCATAAACTTGATGAATGTTACCAGGATCAAAAATTGGGAAATTATTAAGCTCTTCAAGGTATTTTCTGATATCATTAAGATTGAAAAGAGCAATAAAACAAAACCGTGTTCTCCAGAAGTACAAGGATGCATTCTTTGACATCAGTCATTAAAGAAGTTATGAACAGTTCCCAAAACAAATTTTAAAACGTCAAAATAAAAAGCACTTTAAGATACAATTTTATCGAGTCTGACTTCATAAAGTTATCTTTTTAATGCTTGGAGACATATTGAATAAACTGTAGTCTTAAGTCATGTGATCTGCAATCATTTGCTTTTACTAAAAACATAATTTCTGAAGCCCTGAGTTGGGGGACACTGTTTTATGAGTTTATGATTGTTTTAGTGCATGGAAGGGATTTATTTAAGACTTTGTTTCTCTTCAACACGACTCATCAGCACTGAAAAAGCAGGGTGGAAGATGTTCCCAGAATTCCCTGGAGAGAAACGAACACCACCGTTCAGCTGTGGTTCCCATGTAACATCCCTCCCTCGTTTCTGGTTGGGCACCGGCTCCCTTCTGGGGCAGGGCTGGGGTCATAGCGACGCTCCTGTATTTGGAACGTTCTGTATTTTGAACTTGTTATCATCCCTTGTTGTCCCTCTATTACCTCTAGTTGCAAGTTCTGCCTTATTTTCAGCTCACCACATGCAGAACTACAGCAGCCTTAGGAAGTGCCAGGTTGCCACTGTTGGACTTGCAAGTCAAAGAGGCGCAGCCAGCTCCCAAAGTGCCTTTTTGATTGCTTTTGGATTTATGGGAACATGTGCCAAGCAGACAACTTCGCTGCTCTTCACCCTGGTAACCCTTCTTCACTCACCTGTTGTCTGCTCAGATTTTGGTTTGTACTTCCCTAACTTAGCACAGGTTACTGTCGGCTTGTCAGGCATGCAGGAAAGTGGAAGAACCAAGAGACAGATGTAGGCAAGTGGCACATTTGATACAGTTCTGGCGTTTTTGCAGTTTTGAATGTGATGTACTTTGAACATCCTCCATCCTGCTGTGTCCTTTCTCCGACCCTCACCTTCTGTCCACACCCATCTTCACATAAAGATTATGTGGGACTGTGAAACGCTAGCGAGGAGAAATACCATCGCCGGCAGCTGCACTCTCAGGAGCCCCAAATCAGGAGTGAAATCACCACTTCTAGTCCCCTTATTTCCTATGGAAACGATGTCCCCTGCCCTGGCCCTGCCATCCTCATGCAAAGCCACATCAGGGTCGCCTCCCTCCAGCTTCGGTTCACTTCCTTGTGTTGTTTCCTTGAGCATTGATCCCACTATGCCAGTAACCACTTGATTTCCAACAGCTGCAGTCAACGGACCTGCTGAGGACTTTTTTAATGTTGTATCACAAAGTGACAGTGGTGACAGGCTTGCCTTGGAAAAGTCATTTTTACTGCCAATTTTTTGGATGAAGATGTTTTTATAATCCTTCACACAGTCTGCACATCGAGCAGGAATTGCACAAAGGACTCAGTGCTCCGTGTTGTCAGAGCTGTGCGGTGAAGGCCGTGCTGGGCGTCCCGGGGCAGCTCGCTTGCAGTGCTCCTAGTCGACTCGCGCAGAGCCACTGGCAGCTGGCGTAAGTCTAGGACCTAGAGCACCGCGTCCTCACTCCCTTGCTTACTCCACCCTCCCTGCTGACATCAAAGGTGTGTGCAGTACCTTTTGAGCTTGGAACAAGCACACTGGAATCATCCTCTGCTACCTCTTTGTGTACAAAGTCTTGTTTATAAAATTTCAAAAGAACGTAGATAAACCAGGAAAGAATCTTCAGTCTAAATTTGGTTCATATGTGGCAGAGTTCTTAGCTTCTAAAAGTACAAAATAAATTTTTCAAAAATACAGAGTTGGAGTCTCACCAACATTTTTCTCCAAATGTCAGAGTCTGGCCATGGTGGGGGCACCGTGGGCCTGAGGCCTGGCACCAGCTGGTTCTGTGTTTCTTTGCAGGGCCGTGCATTTCCTGAGGTTTCCCTGATCGTACTTCAGGGCTCACTGGCAAGTGTAGTCAAGAATACTGACCTCAAGGTCCTGGTCTATAGACATGTCTGGTATAGCTTCAGGCCCTCACCATCCTCAGTCATGTCCTGGGTCTCCGGCTTGTATTCTTGTTTATGTGTGTCACCTCCCACATGCTGGTCCAGGCCTCCCTTTCCCTGCAGCCTGTGCCCTCCCCCACTGGTCCCCGGTGGCTGCAGGGAATGGGAAAGAAGGCATTACCATAGACCTCTGCAGTAAATCGATAGTCTCCTGTAGGCACTACGACAAGCTCACAGGAATAAAGACAAAAATAAGACCCAGATCTAGGTTTGGGGCTAATCTAAGTTACTCTGGGCAGCAAAGACTCTGGGAGCCAAGGCGGCCAGTATTTTTATTGACTAAAGATGTGAGAAGATGCTTTGAAGACATTTAGTGGCACAGTGTGAAGTGTCCAGAAGCATCTAGTCATGGCTGCCATGTAGGCAGGAATAGCTGATATGCAAACAGGGATGTAAAAGGGCAAGGCACTTCCTGTCTTGCTTGGAGAGATCAAGAGTGCTGAGGGCCAGAGATTTCCCTCAGTGGTTTTGGCACCTGCCTAGCAAGCGCAAGGTCCTTGGTTGATTCCCAGGAACCACATACAACAATACCAGGCATGGTGACTCATGCCCACCAGCAATCAGCATCACATACCACAAATGCCAGGTCTGGTGACTCACGCCAGTAATCCCAGCACTTGGGAAGAAGAGGCAGGAAGATTGCTGTGAGTTCAAGGTTTGCCTGGGCTACATAGCTCAGGGCTGAACTACAAAGTGAGACCCTGACTCAAAAAAAGATTTTTAAAAAAAAATTTTTTTTTTTTGAGACAGGGTCTCGCTTTGTAGTTCAGGCTGGCCCTGAGCTCACTATGTAGCCAGGCAAGCCTCGAACTCAGCAGTCCTCCTGTCTCTGCCTCCCGAGTGCTGGGATTACAGGCATGAGCCACCACGCCTGGCACTGTGGTATGTGGTATTGATGGCTGGTGGGTGTGAGTCACCACGCCCAGCATTGTGGTATGTGGTATTGATGGCTGGTGGGTGTGAGTCACCACGCCCAGCATTGTATGTGGTTACCAGGCTCAAACTCAGGACCTTGCGCTTGGGAGACAGGGACCGGAACAACTGAGCTAAATCTCTGGCCTAGAAAAAAATTTTCAAAAAGAGTGCTGAGACTGAGTTGCAAGCCACCAGGTCAGGAAGAAGCCATAATTCAGAGGAAGGGATTTGCTTTGAGCCAGGTTGACTCTGGCCAGAAGTGAACCCTGCTAGTTCATGGACTAGGATTTAAGTCTCAGCAGGAGCCATTAGCAAAAGAGCAGTGCTAGCCCAACGCTTGTCTCTCGTGCCCATTTGAGTCACCTAGAGCTCCCATCAGTCTCCCATAATAAAACAGTATAGCCTCATGAGGGAAAAGCAAGACACGTGTGCCACCTGAAGCCTGCTAGCACTAGGTAGAGATGTCTGCTACAGGTGATCACCTGCCAGCCACATGCAAGAACCAAGTTGTCCGTCCTCCCAAGTGACAGCTGTTGGGCTGTGGGTATCTATAGCCAATGGACAGGCGGCGCAGCACCTGAGGAGGGCGAGGGTCTGGAGGGCACAGCAGGTGTGGGACCAGAAGACCATAAACATGTTCCCACACCTGACACTAAAATGTCAGAAAACAAGTTTGGAAAGGGTTGTGCCTTTGCAGCAGATCCCTCATACACAACATGGGCTGTGTAGAGACAGATCTCGCTTAAGACCCACTTGCCAGCCCCAGAGAGAAGCCAGATGTCCCACTCCAAGTAGGAGTCTGCAAACCTGACAAAAATCGGAGATGACCAGCCGCTGTCCAACCACAAATGACAGTTGTGGCCTGTTCCAGACCTCACAAAACCACTGAGGCACTATGACCAAAAGAGCCGCCCGCACACATGCGCTGTAGGCCCCGAGCCTCCTGCAGAGAGAGGATGGGACGGTGCCCAGGACAGGCGCACCCCGGGCCCAGGAAGCTGGGGCTGGGCCACGGCAAGCTGCGTTTCCAGGCAGTGTGAATGTGCTCCTCCAGGACTCGCCACCCCACTGACTCCCTGCTGCACGTGTCCTCCTAGGCACGCACGTCCAGGCAGGTCATGACAAAGGTACTTTTATTTTTTTTTAAATCACATAATAAAAACCCTACAAAACCCAGAATAAATACCAGCTTACAAAAGCCAAACAGGTCTGGAAAAGTGTCTTGCTATAAAAAGGGAGCAGAGAGAAGAGACCCGGGAGAGAGGTGTGCTCAGTCTGCTCACCTGGGCGAGTACCGGGGAGAGACAGGCATGCCTTCCCACAGCCTGCGCAGCTGTCGGGAGTGACCCAGGCCATTAGGGTCACGTCCCGGCACTACCCCACCTCCCACTGACTGTGTGCGCTGGTGGGCACCTCCCCCTCTGGTTACCATTTCTTCCTCTATAGAGTGGTTGTTGTGCAGGGAACAGAGTGATGGCAGCTGGGAGAAACTGAGGCATGAATCTCATCCCTACCCTCAACCCAGGGGTATGGAAAACATCCCGCAGCAAGCCTGGATCCCCAAAGGGGCTTCTCCAAAGTGAGCAGGCGATGTAGAGCCAGCGGCTCCTCCGCCCTCACTGCCTGGGCCTGACGCTCTGCCCCGTCCGGCCCCCACGTTCTCCGTCCCGCAGGGAGACCTGTCCTGTGCGGACACCTGCCTGACTGCGACAAGACCTCTGATGCAAGCAGGTCCTCTGCTCTGGGCAGCGCTCTGGGACGCCACAGGCAACGCAGCTTCCCCTGCTGTGACGCAGAGGCGGGAATGGGAGGAGGGGCGAGCTGCGGCGCAGGATGGTGTCCAGGCAAGGAGCCCGGCAGTGCCAGGCAGAAGCACATGTGTCCCTGCAGGCCCAGGCCCCGGCCCTCTGCAGGCACCAGTCCAAGCTGGGCTGTCACTGGCGCTCTCGGAAGGCCTCCCCTGAGAGCCGGATCCGGCAACAGATGGCAATAGCTGTCACGGCCTCCTCGCTGGTCCTGCCTGCCACCTGGGTACCACGGCTCCTCACCACACACGTGTTGTCTACAGCATAGGCCCCAAGGACCAGAGCAGCCCCAGGGAGGGCACTGCACCCCGTGAGGGTCCAGCCATCTTCACAAGCCACCGTGACCTGCCAGAGCCCAGGAGGAGAAAGCACATCTCTATCCCACCTGGACTTCATCTCCTCCCAGCAGCCCTCGGGCCTTGGTGCTGACCCTCGCGCTAGGCTGTGGGACCTGCTCTGCAGCTCATGTCGGGGCCCAAACCCAACCAACAGCTGCCTCGCCAGCCCCTGCCACATAAGGACCACCCTGCCTACCCCATCCACTCCTGCCTCACCCACCCACCACATCCCAGAGCCTCCTTCACACCCGGCCCACTCCTCACCTGCTCCGCAGGGTGTGGGAGCCCGTGCTCCCTGACTTTGAATTCCAGGCCCGGGGCCCAGCAGCAGGACGCATGCACGCTGGCCTCCCGGGGGCCCACACACTGGCCAGGTCCACGTGGCCTCAGTGCTGACTGCTTATGGGTGCTAAAATCCTCGGCCTCCCAGTGGGCACTGCAGCCTGGGTAGGGAGGACCTGCTCAGTCACTGGAATACTGGAGACCCTCTCCGCCCCCAGATCTTTAAGGCCTGAGTCTGGTGATACCCAAGAGCGGCCCAGGTAGAGAAGGGAGGCTCATCAGTAGCACCTCTACTGATGCCCTGGTGAGCGACCTTGGGAAAGCCATTCAACCTCTCTGAACCTTAGTTCTCAGTAAAACATGGTCTCCTTGCCATTCTGAGGTGGGAGCCACGGAGCATGGCTCTAAGGCTGTCTGGGGCTCTCACGACTCCCAGATGGCCTGGGCCCTAGGCCTTCTCCAGCTGTGCTCAAGGGGCCAGGACGCTGGCACAGAAGCAGGCCTGGGCACAGCAGAGCACCTGCACAGCCAGGGGAAGCAGCGTCCCGCCTGGCTCCTCCTCCACTCAGACGCACCCAGTGCACCAGTCTGCTCATCCAGGTCCCAAGCTGTGTCTCCTACCAGAGCGCTCACACTCCACCAACGCAGGCTCCGCCCCTCCGCCCCTCCGCCCCTCCGCCCACTCCCTCTGGTGGGATTTCCTGTCACCTGTGCAGACCTTTAACAAAGCGGCCCATTCAGAGCAGGAAATGGTATTTAAAGCAAGCAGTAGTGACAATAATAACAGCTAAATATGTATTGTTCAGTTAAAGACTAAGCATTCATCTTCCCCATTTCAGAGACAGGGAAACCAAGGCACATGCCTGATAAGGAAGATGCCTGGCTGCTGGGTGGCACAGTGGTTTCAGCCTGAGGTCTGCCCCACTGTGGACTCAGCCTGGATCTTGTGAGGCCAACCAGAACCCCAGGCCCTTCTTTAAGTGTCACCACCAAGGCAGATGCTACCTAAGTTCCTCTGCGGCAGAGGAAAGCTGAGACAGGGAAAGGCCAAGCTAACCACCCACGGTCCCTGGCCTTGAAGTGCAGGGACTTGCAATGCATCCATGGGCTGCAGAGTGTACCCAGTCACCCACGTGTGCCACACCCGCTGGGCTAGGGGCATCAGGAGCAGGCCCCACCCCTACCTGTGAGGACGTGGTCCTGCTGGTGGCACTGAGCACTAGCCTCTGTCCCCTCCCGGGACTGAGCCGTGTGGACACTGCAGTTGGCTTGGGGCAGCAGGCAGCATCTGGCGATGGCATAGACACCCTCACCCCCAAACGCATTGTGGGCCAGGCACATCCGCCTGCCCCTGTGGACCTGGGGCCAAAGACAGACCAGAACCACTTTACCGGACTGCGGCCCGCAGGGGGTCCGAGCCTTCATCAGCTCCCAGCCCTCTAGGGATGAGGAGCACACGCCTGCCTGGGCACACCGTTCTGCCGTGGTCCGCTGTTTCCTGAAGTTCTCCCAGGTATCGAGACAGAGGGGAATCCAAAATAACGGCACAAGGCCTGGTCCTGCTCCGCCACCACCCACCCCTGCCCTTGGGGATGGAAGTCCTGCCCTTGCACCCCTCCCATACAGCAGGCAGGCAGCACCGTGAGCCCCCGCGGCACCACCGGCAGCCTTGCCGCTGGTGTGGGAGTCCCTACTCCCAGGACATTGCCATCTGCACGGGGAGGCCCTCGTCCTCTATCCCACGCTAGGCACCCCCGTCCCGTGGTCTCCCCGAGGCCTCTGGGCTCGGCTCTGGCCCAACCCCGCAGTGCCGCACAGAGCCGGGGCTGCAGGCCAGGCCGGAAGCCCGTGTCCCACAGGACACGCAGGACACTCACCCCGACGCGCTCGCCCCGCCGCTTCCCGCTCCGGGAGAAACTGGAGCAGCCCAGCAGCTCCTCCCCGGGGGCGCAGTGGGCCACAGCGGTGGCCATGCGTGTGGGCCCCGAGTGTGTGGACCACACCGTCCTGCAAAGCAGCCGCCCCCCTGCAACAGGGCCTGGGTGAGGGGAGAACCGGCAGGGCAGCCCCCGGGAAGCCCAGAAGGGACCAGACTGCTCCTGGTGACGTGCAGTATCTCGCCAGCCATGCAGTAAGGATGAGACAGTCCCTCTCTTGTAGATGGGCCCACTGGAGACCGCCCTGCCCACCGCCCACCCTGCCACCCTGCTCACCTGTGCTGTGGGTACTAGGGGGCAGCCGGGCCACCAGGTTGGGTGTCAACACCCGCTGGTCCTCAGGGAACCAGGCCTCATTGATGACATCTTTGACAGAGAAGTGGATGAGTCTCTGCCTTAGCTCGACCAGCGTGAGCTCCGGCTCAGCCGTCAGCATCATGGCCGCGATGCCTAGGGTGCAATGGGGTGAGCAGAGGTGGCGGGGGGCGCCCTCCTTCCCAGCCCAGGACTCTAATGCATCAAGCAGCTCTTCCAGGAGCAAAGCCACCTGCAGCTCCCCAAGGAGGCAAAGCCAACTACTAAGACATCCTGCTTCCCTCCCTCTGGGGCTTGGCGTTTACTAAGTGAACTCCTATCCATCCCCCAAAGCCCACATCTAGTGGCCCTCCTCCAAGAAGCCTTCCTGCCCCTCAGCCTGTCCTGGTGCCTCCTCCAGGATCCTGCCGATGGAGCTCTGACTGCTCTGTGCCCCTTCTGTTTATGCATCTGGCTCCAAGCTGAGTGTTCCTCAGTCTGGCTCTTATGTCCCCCAAAGGTTCAGTGGTAAAGGTTTGGTCCCACCCTGCAGCACTACTGGGAGGTTGGAGGCCAGGAGGCAGAGCCTCCTGAAAAGAAGTCAAGTCATGGGACACCAGGCTCCCTCCTCCTGCCCCTGCTCCCTGCAGCCCTCGGTTCCAGCAGAGGGACCGTGAGCTGATCGACACGGCGGCCTCCAGCGCAGCCCGCACATGCGCTTCCTGCATGGTCACTTTCTGCCCATGGGGCCATGAGCGTCACGGTGGCAAGGACGAGGTGACTCACCCGCCACGTGGGCGGCAGCCTGCGATGTCCCACTCTGTGACACAAAGCACGTGCTGCAGTCACTGGAGGCGCCAACAATGTCCTCCCCAGGGGCAAAGAGATCCACACAGCGGCCAAAGTTGGTCCCCAAGGTCCCCAGCGTCACTGGCTGGTCCTGGGCGTTGGTAGCCCCAACTGTGATGACCTGGCAGGGGAGAAGGTGGGTAGCAGAGTAAGGAGGGAAGGCTGCAGGGACAGGCAGACCTTGCCAGCCATGCTGGCCAACTCCTGCACACCCGTCGGGACCCATCTAAATGTCCTCCACTCGGGGAACTGTGACTCCAGGTAGAACTCCGGTGCCTTTGCCCTGGCCCACCCCCATGCTCCTCACCAGTTGCGAGGCCCCTGTGCTGGGCACAGTCTCCTGGGGAGACGCGACACACAGGAAACTGGTGCTGCTCCTTGAGGAGGCCACAGCAGGCGAAGCAGAGACGCTTGATAGGTTTTAGGTGGTCTTTTCATTTGCTGGCTTGGGTACTGAGGACCAAACCCAGGGCCTCACGCTGAGCGTCATCCCCAGACCTTTTGTACGTTTGGAGACTGGGTCTTGGTAAGTTGCTAGGCTGGCCATCCTGGCCTCGGTCTCGCATTCCTCCTACCTGAGTCCCCAGAGGGCTGGAAGTACGGGCATGTGGCACCAGGCCAGCTGATTTCGGACCATTTTAAATGAGATGGCCGGGGAAGCCTCCTCCAAGCCAGGGCACAAGGCCAGGTCTACATCCGCTCCTCAGGCCACCCCACCAAGCTTCGAGGCCAGGCAGGACACCAGACAGCCCAACACACAGTGGGAGCCCTCGACGTCGGGCAGGTGAGGGCCAGGGTACCGCACTGTGCTGCTCCCCAGGGCTCTGTCCTGAGCTCCTGCCGCCCCACCCTCCCTCCCAGCCTCTCTGCTGCAGCCCGATGAGCTCGGGGCAGGGGCTACAGGATGGCAGCCCTGAAGGTCAGGGAAGGCGGGTGGGCTGGCTGTCCTTAGGCCAAGCCCCAGGGGTGCCTGGGTGCCCTGGGGAGGAGGTAGGAAGACATGAGAGCTCAGGGTGCAATCTGTCCCCCCAATGGGGCCGGAGCAGGGAGCAGAGCAGCAGGAGACCTTCAGCAGGGACAGTGGCCAGACCCATGGGTCCCGCCCTCCTACCACGGAGCAGCCCCCGGGCACCCACCTCTGGAGCTGAGGCTGGCGAGTAGAGGCAGGCATCATCCCGGAAGTTGCCGGCTGCAGCGACCAACACCACCCCTGCCCTTGCCAGGTGATGGCAGGCAGCGTTGAGGGTACGGCTGTACCCCCCGGCCAAGGGCAGGAGCACCACCAGGGGCCCCACAGGTTGAGCCAGCTGGCTTTTCCGAATGAACTCCAGGCCTGGGAGGACAGTGCCAAGTTACTTCCCAGAGACGCACTTGGCCCTGCAGGCCCTTCCTCAGAGGCACGGCCGGGGGCACCCGAGACTGGCCAACCCCCAATGTATGTGGGGCTGGGAGGGCTCTTTCCTGTGTGCCCTGTCGGTCACCCAGCAGCCAGAAACTAAAGAGAAAAGTGGGCCGGGGATTTAGCTCAGTGGTTCCAGTGCTGGCCTCACAAGCACAAGGTCACGAGTTTGATCCCTAGTAACAAAATAGGAAGTATCTTCCAAGAGAGACATTCACCCCTTGCCCCAGCCTTCACAACCCTTCACGCTCCTCCCAGGCCATGCCCAGGACAGCTCAGTGCTCAGGTGGCCCCTATTATCTTTGGAGCTTTAAGGACACATGGGAGCAGTACGTGGCACAGCCCAGGGCTCACTGTGGGGATCCAGCCACACCCCAAAGACAGCACGTCCCCTAGTGATGTCAATGGCTCCAGCTGTGTTGTCTGGGCAAAGCACCCAGTCTGGCCAGCTTTACCAGCTGTTTTAACAGGTGCCCTGTGCTGACCTAGGGTCGAGGTACATAGGCCCTTCGTTCGGTGTCTGGCCACAGCAGGATGTGGTAATCAGGTACCCTCCCTCTTCTCCGTCCAGAGGCTGCTGTCCTGGCCCTGAGTGTACCCTCTTGGATGCCCATCTGGCAGAATGGATGGCATCTCCTCCAGAGCCGGCAAGATCTGCTGTCAGCTCCTCTAACAAGTCTGTCCGGCACAGTGGCTGCAGGGAAGAGTCTCCTGGCTTTCGAGGTAAGCAAACAGAAGATGGGGAAGCCCTGCCGAGATCCCTTATCCAATCTAAGATAGCCTGATGGAAGATGAAACTTTTTGTGTTGTTTTTGAGACAAGGTCTCCCTATGTAGCCCATGCTGGCCTTGAACACATGGTGACCCGCCTAGGGATCAGAGGCATGTACCACCTCACCGACTCCAAGAAGACAAAACTTTTTTTCCTTCTGGTAGTGGGAATCAAACTCACAACTTTGCACTCACAGGGCAGGCGGTGGCCCCACTGAGCTAAATCCCTGACAAAAGCAGAACTTTTAAAGGTGCAGGAGTGGGAAGAGTGTGGGATCGTGCAAAGAGCCTGAGCCAGGGGTCCACCTGGGCTGAGCCTCTGCCCTTCAGAGCCTCAGTTTCTCCCTGTGCACTCAGGACCTCTCCAGGCTCTAACACTCTGGAACTCAGAGCCAAGGCCCCCTCCGTCCCCTGGTCAGGGGCACCAGGGCTCCCGCACTTCGGCGGCTCCCCGCAGCCCACTCACCTATGAGGGTGCTGCTGACTGTGCCTCTCCCTTGGCAGTTGAGCACACGCAGACTGCGCAAACTGGTGCCCTTGGCCACGCCCGCATCCCGGCCACTGACCACACCGGCCAGGTGGGTACCGTGGCTGTCACACTTGCTTGCCTGCTCGACCAACACAAGGACCCGTGAGAAAGGCCCCCTCTCGTGACATATCTGCAAGGGTGGGCTGGACTGGCTCCCCCACCCTACACCAGACAGCCAGGAGGGGCAGGGACAGCTGGGGTGCAGCCATGAGGCCAGGACCGCCGTGGGAGGGTTCGCACCTGTCTGTGGAAGCGCGTCCCGTCCTCCTCAGGCACACTCTCAAAGTCGGTGACCGTGACTCTACCCTGGATTTCCCGGTGGCCACTCTGGACACTGGTGTCTAAGAGGTACACCTCCACCAGCTCCCCTCCTCCACCTTCCCCAGGAGGCGCCACAGAGAAGAGAGAGTAACCAGAGGCTGGCATTAGCTCTGTATGTGTGAGCTGGCACGGATAACATGCTAACTCACACTGATGCACACAGAGCCTGCGTACATGTGTGTTCACAGACAGCAATAGTGCGGCACGGAGAGGGTTGGACCTGTCCAAGGCCATGTCTGTGGCAAATGCTGGAGCTGGGAGGGGGTCAGGGTGACTGACTTGGGAACGTTAATATGGCTGAGAAGTAACGGAGACATTCAGCAGATGGTCACTAGTACACGGAGACAGGCCAGGTGAAAGCCTTTCCCAGCTCCTGGGCCCAAGGAAGACAGCACCTGGAGAACAGCAGGGCTGCCTGAGCCGTCAGCTCTGTGCACAGGGAGGAAACTGAGGCTCGAGAGGTTGCTTGGGTCTGGGTCTCTAGCTCTGAGAACACAGGTGCTAGGAGGTTCCCCAGGCACTGCCTGCTTGTACCCCGGAGAGGTCCACCAAGTCTGCCATGCACCTCACCCTTTCACCTGGGGCAAATGGGATTCCCCAGGAAGCAGGGTTCCCCAGGAACTGGGAGTGCCTCGGAAGCAGGGGTCCTCAAAAAGCAGGGCCCCCACTAAGTGTTTCTCCAGGAAGTAGGGTTTGTTCAGAAGTGAGATTTTCCAGGAAGTGGAGTTCCCCAGAAAGTGAGGTTCCCCAGGAAACAGGGGTCTTAGGAAGTGGGGGCCCAGGAAGCAGGCTGCAGGGCCAGACAGGCGAGGGGCACGGAAGAAAGGAGAAGCGTGCAGGTGGCCATGCAGGTCTGGCGCTCTGGAAGGAGACAAGAGGGCAGAGGAAGGAGCCTTGGGCAGCAGCCAGACCAGAGAGGCCCCGGGCAGGTTGTCCACCAACGAGACCGCATGGCAGCACCAGCGTGGCGCTCGGAGACGCTGCTGAACGGAGGCGAGAGGAGATGGGCCAGAACAGCACCTCAGTGCGGCCGCAACAGGTCCTCTCGCCTTCCAAGAGTGCCCCCTCCCTGGAGCTACCATGGCCTCTCTCTTGAATAGAGGAGCCTAGGGCTCAGAGAGGGCCAGTGATTTATCCAAGACCACACGGCTCAAGAGTGCTGAAGTCACATCTGTCCCCCATGAATGACAGGTGTGCTCTTCGGCCCAGCCAGCCCCACCTCTGTCCCCAAGGTGCCCACCCTGCCACATCGCAGCCCAGCATTCCCGGGGGCCACCCCAGCCATGCCCCTCGACTCCAGAAGCAGAGCTCCTCACTCTTCACATACCCCTGGGTGGGGTGGCATCTCCCAGGGCAGGTGGGAAGTGAGTCAGACAGGCAGTGGCCCCAGGAAGCTATGTCCACACCCTACAGGAGCTGTTGCTGTCGCGCCCTTATTTGGACAAAGGTCCTGGCAGGAGTCATTGAGTCAGGGATCTCCAGACTCCTACAAGCCTGAAAGCCCATGTCCAGGGTCCTTAGACAGGAACGGTGGGGAGAGTGACAGGCCACAAGCCAGAGAAACTGTGGGCACCAGGCGGAAAAGCAGGTAAGAAAGCACCCAAGGCTAGGAGAGGCACCTTGCGGTAAGCACAGACTTCAGCTTCTAGGACCACGGAGAGGAAACCGGTGACCCTGACTGAGTCTGCGGCACTGTCGTAGCAGCTGCTGGGTTGGGGGTCTCTGCCTCTGCCCAGTGCCCTGCCCTAATTGGCACCAGCTGGCTCTCTGGCATGCTCTGTAGCATGGGGGGCTCAGAGTGCCAGGGTGGAGAGATGCTCCACTTCCGGACCCTGAACTCCCACAGGCGTCATGACCTGTCACGGAAGTGTCACAGCCACCCTGTGAGGACGAGCATGGGGTACTCTGCCCACTGTCCCTGTGACAAGAAGATGCTCCGAGTGGAAGGTGGCTCCCCGAGACCTCAGTTAGGAACTCAGGTGGCTGAACTCACCCCTCACCACAAAGCACAGGACCGCGGGCTCAGCACAGGACCACAGGACTCAGCGCGGTCCCCTAGAGCCCCATCTTCCTCACAGCAGGCACACCAGCAGCCCTCTCAGCTCAGGGTCACCTGTGAAGCCCGGCCCTCGAGCTTGCCCCGCAGGTGGGGAGCATGGTGGAGACAGGGTGGAAGAAAGCTAGCGGGAGCCAGGCACAGCAGTCTGACCAATCTGGGCATCACAGAGACTGTGGGTCACCTCAGGTCAGGGCAGCCTGCCAGGCCATCCCGAATGGAGAAAGGGCAGCAGGAATGGCTGGGAGGTAGGGGAAAGGGCCTATGTTCCCCAGAAGTGAGAGGGAGCCAGGCAACGGGGGGTGCACAGGGGGTTGGGATGGGAAGAGGGGTCAGGGGAGGGAGCCTGCTCCCTCGGTGGGGTGGGGGCTGCAGAGCCAGAGCAGAATATGGGCAGGTGGGGCACCAAGGTGTGCTCACTGGGGGCTCTGTGCTCCTCCGCCTGGTGCCGCACAGGGAGGACACGCTGCAGGTTCCACGGCATGCTCTGGGCAAAGACGGAGGCGTCTTCCTCAATGTACTCGACATGTGGCAGCCGAAGGGCCTGTTGAAGCCAGCAGGCTGCTCCAGCACCCCAGAGCCCCGTCCGCAGGACCCCCGTGCCCCTTCCCAGGTACCCGGAGGCAATCCCTCACCCCTCCGTCCTTGGAAATCCCATGGGGCTGGGTGCCGGGCAGGCGCCCCACACAGGGCTGTGACTGTGCCCGGGCCTTCCCCACACCCTGCCCTGGGACTGCACCCTGGCCGAGCTCGGGCCCCGGCGACACTGGCAGGAGCTGGGCACCACCGGGCCCTCTACATGCCCTCCCCACCTAGAGGACCCTTCGTCTCTGTGTGCCTCAGTGTCCCCAAGGGGCCCTCAGCCTGCCCACATTCTGCTTCTGTTCTTAGCACCTTCCGTCACTTCGCAAAGGACAGACTGGCACAGTGTGTTCATCCATGCGATGCTGCCCGAACTAAACCACACACGGGTGCAGTGAGCTAGGAGACCGCAGCCCATGCTGGCACCCTGCCAGCTCCGTGCTGTATGGCCTCAGACAAGACCCTGTCCTGCTCTGGCCCTCAGTGTCTGCAGCCTCACAGAGAATTGCTGTGCAGACGACGACCATGTGCTGCCAGCAAGTGAGAAGACGCGAAGGAGTCGATAGATGTAGGTGGAGGCATAGGCCTGAATGGAGGAGGGCAGGAGGCCAGAGCCCCTCCGCCACCCACGTATGGTCAGCCCTGTAGGAGAGCCAGAGGGAGGAGGGCCACTTACTCAGAGGGGAACCCCACCCTCAAGGAGGCATGTACCACAGGGGATGTCCTGGGGCCTGTCCTCATGTGTGTCCCCAGGGAGACCCCCGAGATGGACCCCAATCCTGCCCCCTGATGTCTGCATGGTCCTGTCTGTCCCTTGGAATTCTCCCCGGCTCCCCAGAACTGGAGATGGAATCCAAGGCCTTTGCACTAAGCTACAGCCCTAGCCAGCTTTCAGAAATTTGAAACAGAACCTAAATTGTCCAGCCTAGGCTGAAACTTGCAATCCTCCTGCCTCAGCCTCCCATTCTGCTGAGATTATGGACATGCACCATCAGACCAGGCTTGGAATCCTTTTCAGGTGAAGGCGCAGGGAACTCTGGAGCGTGTCAGGTTCACCAGCACCTGGACCTGAGCTGAAACCACTGGGCTGGTACCCAGCATGCTGTGTCCCTCCGTTTCCACAAGGACACAGAGAGATGGGGCTGGGCCATGCGAGCAGGGCGGGCGGCTCACCATGTCCAGCAGGTCTCCGCTCATCTTCACCAGGAAGCCCGGGACCAGGTGGTGGAAGACGTGCAGGACGGTGGTGAGGTAGCCCCGGCGGGCGGCCCTGGCCTGCAGGCGGCGGGCAGCACTGGCGGCCTGCCTGTGGGGGGTCCCCTCCTTCAGCACCACCAGGTAGGCGCCCGGCAGCCTCCACGCGTCCTGAGGAAAAAGAGGGACCTGTGCCGTCAGACCCGGAAGGAGTGGACAGGGAAGGGCGGCCGACTCCCCGGACTCCCGAGCACCCCACAGCTAGCCCAGCGCAGCCAGGTTCCGCCCCAGCTGAGCTCCAGGCCGGGCCACAGCACCTCGGGGCCTGGAGGGATAGACACAGGCTCGAGGCGGGAGCCTCCCACAGCCCAGAGCCAGGTACCCAGGTGACCGGCGGTGGGCGCAGGGCGCCGCCTCCCGGAGTAATACCGCAGTCAGAGCCTGGGGCCGCCTCGCTCCCTCCCCGGCCCCGCACTCCGGGCCCCACCGCGGCGCCCAGCCATCCAGGGGCGAGTCCTTCCCTCCACCCGGCGTGCACTGGGAAACTGAGGCCAGGAAGGCGGCGCCGCGCAGCCCCGGGCCCGCACCTTGGCGCAGCGGTGGAAGGTGGCGGTGGGCACGTGCGGGGCGGCGTCGGCCGGGCCGTCCTCCTCTGATGGGAAGGCGAACGCCAGCTCCTCGTAGTCGCTGTCCTCGTCCTCCTGGGCGCCGGCGCGCCCGAGGCCCAGAAGCAGGAGCAGCAGCACCGGCCACCGGGGCGGCGCAGAGCAGCGAGTGCGCATCGTGGCGAGCGGAGAGTAGCGGACCGGGCCGCGGGCGAGAGGACCAAGGCGCGCGTCCGGCTCGAAGCTGCGAGGCGCAAGCCCGCGCGCGTCCCAGTGGATAGAGTCCGGGCCTCGACGACGCCGGCCAATCCTTCTAGGGTGTAGGCGCTCGATGCCGGGGGCCGGGAGATCACGCCACTAGAGCCCCATCGGACGATCCACTCCGATTAAACATTAACGGAGCCCCGGGACTGGAGGATCAGGTTTCGGCCTTGCCTCCCCAAATAGCGTCAGATTACGCTCAGAGGGAGGAAAAACCAATCTCAAAGCCTAATTGGGCTGGAAGCCTAGGATCCCTGCGTGCCAAGCCCACCTCCTCAGTGCTTCTTGTACACCGCCCCCACCTCTCCCTGTGCTTGGTGACCCTTCCTAATCTGTCCTACTGCAGAAGCCTCGCTGCCCACTGAGTTCCTTTACCAGCCTTAACTTGGCATCGTCCTCCGCTTCCCCTGGATCCTGCCTCACATGTGCCCTGACCTTCCCACAGCTGCGCTTTCAAAACACTGCTTTATGGCCAGTCTGCCGGCCTGTTGAGGACTTCATTCGACAAAGATTTTGTTATGAAATCTGCAGAGATACCATGCAGATGAATCCTGTAGTTACATTCATACTCCCATATAGGCACAATGGCAGAGTTCCAAGCCATCCAGAAAGCAGATTCCTCTTACACATCATTCCTGGAGCTCCTGGGAAGAATGTCCAGTGAACATCTACCACGTGTCAGGCAGAAGGATGTGGCAGCTGGGTCCTCCCACGACACGTGTGGCAAAGCATGGGGCACACTTCCCAGGAGGCAGGAAAAAAGGGCTCTAGGTTCCCTCTCAGCACATGCTCAGCTGATTCCCAGGTTGGACTCAGGTCTAGGAGTCTGAATTGCTGCCTTCCCACCTGATTCATAAAGACACCCCTCCAGAGAGCCCATTGACAAGGCCTCTAGCACCATGGGGTGAGGGGGCCCTAGGCGAGGTCAGAGCCACCTCTTTAGGTGTTTTCCTTTGTCATCCTGCAGGCTTTCCTTCCTGATGCCAGGAAACTTCTCATCCAAGTCTCTTCCTGCAGCAGGAAATACTGGCGTTAGGCATCCCTATTTCCCCCTGTGACACCAGGCTTCCCACCATCAGGGGCTCCTAACTGTGCAGGGAGGAGGAGACAGATGACTTCTGCTGGGGACAGCATGGTTGGGTGGAGGTGGGGAAGAAGGGAAGCCCTGCAGGTGCCTGGGCTCCACAGCAGATGGAGCTGGAGGGGCAGTCACTTCACATCCCACACCCTTCACTGCACCCGGGCCAGGCTGCTGCCAAGCTTGGCCCCATCGACCACCCCACTCCCACTATGTCCTCACATCGTCTTTCCCCATCCATTCCCCAGGCCTGGCCGCTGGTGCCCACCCTGCTCCCCAGGAGGCCCAGGTGGCCAAATTCCAGTGCTCTGCAGGTCTGCCGTGCTGGGAGCTGTAAATATACAGTGTCTCTCCGAGCTTAGGCCAAGCTTCTCATCTTTGTCCACATGCTTCTTCATCACTCTGTCTCATTTGTGCCCGCTGGAGGCAAGGGCAGGCTGAGCTGGGAGCACCACTTCTATATAACAGATGAAGAAACAGGAGGCCAGAAAGGTGGAGCCCTTGGTGACATCACACAGCTCTGAGTCAAAGGATCCAGACCCGCTTTCCAGCTCTTTCCTAAAATCCAAGGTGCCTGCAGGGCTGGGAGGATGAAGGCTGAGTCCTCTGTGGGCTGTGTCCCTCTGAAGAACCCAGAGCTCCTCCTCTAGCTACTGGAGCTCCAGGGAGGTAGGAGGTGGGAGGGGCCTGCAGTCCTCTGCTTATGTGCACATGCTTCCAAGTTCAGTGACAGCTGCATCGGAAAGAGAGATGTACATGGCTGTCTGCAGAACTGTCAGGTCATGGATCTGGCCCCCCCCATGAGACTGTAAACTTGCTATAAGCAGGAACCTTGCTTAAGTCACACTTTGATATGCCCCTCTTCAGGCTCCAATTTGAAGGTACATTTAGGGACTGACATAACGGGGGCCCCCAGTTCCCAAGCCACATGGGACTGGTCCATGGCCTGTTAGGAGCCACACAGCAGGAGGTGAGCTGCAAGAGAGCACAGCTTCATCTGTATTCAGAGCTGTTCCCCATCACTCACATCACCACCTGCCTCCACCTCTGTCAAACCAGCACCAGCATTGGACTCTCATAGGAGCCTGAGAGATCTACACATTTGAGAGGTCTAGGCTGTGAGCTTTTTAGGAAGACCTAAAGCATGATGGTCAGAGGTAGAGCTGAGGCTGTGCTGCTAGCACCATGGAGCAGCTGCAAACACAGGTTAACTTAGCAGAGAGGCCCTGATGGAACAGAGACCATAAGAAATCAGTGGCTTGTTGATTCACATCAACACCCTCTCAGTGAGTTGCTGGTGAAAGTTAAGCTGTATCTGGTGTCAGAATCTGACAGTTATTTTAGTCCATGCATAGCCTGCCCATTATTTTATTTACCACTTCTGTCCATGCCTCTCTCCTGTTCTGTACCCTTGTCTTAGTCACAGTTTTGGTTACCACAAGCTAACCCTAGCCAAAATGAGTAAAAACAAACACCTCTGGAGATCTTCTTTGAAAAAGTGGAAAGTCAACTTAAGACTCTAAGATGCCAACACAAAGAAAGAAAAACCAACCATTTAAAAGAAAATACCAAGTGTCTTACTTAAATTACAGTTCCTTGCAACAAGTGACTCAGTTCCCAAGCCCACTTTGTGTAAGATAGGGTAACAGCTATCCAACAATGCCATTGAAACCTTCAAAACGGCTTCAACACGTGGAGACCAAGCACCTGTATCAAAAGATGGGCCTTTGGAGTTTTTCAAAGAGAAAAAAATGTGAACAACAAGAACAGAAGAAACTACTGAAGAACACTGCTTCATTACATGTGTCTGCACCTAAAACACCATTCTTTTTTTTTTTTTTTTTTTTTTTTTTTGAGACAGGGTCTCGCTTTGTAGTTCAGGCTGGCTCTGAGCTCACTATGTAGCCCAGGCAAGCCTCGAACTCAGCAATCCTCTTGTCTCTGCCTCCTGAGTGCTGGGATTACAGGCATGAGCCACCACATCCGGCACCATTCTATTTTTTTTTTTTTTTTTTGGTACTGGGGATTGAACTCGAGCCCTTGTACTTCCAAAGTAGGTGCAGTATCATTTGAGTTAAATCCCCAGCCCTGCAAACACCATTCTTAGTAGCTGACACATTGCTACAGCTAAGAAGCCCTTTACTACTTACTGGTGAAGAGTTGACCCTGTCTGCATCTAAGGACACTTGTTGGGTTATTTAGGAAAGAATGCAGTTCAAAGAGTGACAATGTTCTTCCTTCAGCTAACTCCATATCCAGAAATTACAAAAAGGCAGAGAATACTGAGGCATCAGTGTTAATGACTGTTCACAAGCCACTGTGGTATGCCATCCAGGTTGATAAACCCACTGATGGTGTCCGCAAGGCAACGATGCTTGTTTTGGTACAGTGTGTCTTTTAGAAGGATGTGCACGAGGACACTTCGTGTACTTTTGTTGCCAACCAACACCACAGCTGCAGAACTATTCAAGTGTTTGAATGACTCACACCAGGAAAACTGAATTGGTCATTTTGTGCCTGTATCCACACAGATGGAGCAGCTGCCATGACTGGTCAGCTTTCTGTTTTCACTAAGGCCAAAGAGATTACTTCTTTTTTAAAAAAATTAATTAGATTGGTATATTTTAGATATATATAACATAATATATATATAATATATATGATATATAATATTATAATATAATGTGTATTATATATCATTAAATATAATATATTTAGATATATTTTATATATATATCTAAAATATATATTTTTTAGATATATATAATAATGATAACATCAATCATAGGGAAATTGTATCTGTACATGGTATCTTTTTCTCCTCCTTCCCTTCCTCTCCCTCAACCCCCCTTCCATTTACAAAAATCTTTGTTTCCATTTTTTTCCTTCTATTCAAAGAGATTGCTTCTAAATGTGAGTCTACACTTTGTGTCACCCCAGAGAAATACTAGCTAGCTGGAAAAAAGTCATCTGAACTTAAGAATATTTTTGAAGGGTATGATTAAAATTATCAACCAAATTAAAGGTCTGTTCTCACATCTCTGTGAGGAGATGGACACCAAGTACCCACATCTCTTCTACACAGACATGAGGCAGCTTTCTAAAGGTAGATCACTGACTGGAGTTTTTGAGTTACAAGAGCCACTCCAAAGATTTCTTTTGGAAAAAGAGTCACTACTGGCAGCACATTTCAGTGACACCAAATAGCTCACAAAACTTCCTTATTTAGGTGACATACTCAGCCTGCTCAATAAACTCAATCTGTCACTTCAGAGGAGAGCAACTGTTTTCAAGTTGAGAGTTAATGTGGCTGCATTCAAAGCCAAACTGGAAATATGGGGGTGATAAATATACACTGACATTTTTGACAAGTTTCAAACATTAGTAGAGATTTTGAAAGATATTTAGTGTCTTTGTCTTTTTTTTTAAATCACTGCAGTACAATACCCAACATCCACAACATGAAGGAGGAGAGGTACATTTTTGCTCACAGTTACAGCAGTTTCAGCCATGGTTGGCAAGGTTCAGCCTGTTGTGAAGGAAAGCTACTTGAATCCTGGCAGGCAAGAAGCTGAGTGAAGGGAAGAACTGGGATTGGGTCCCCCGTAACCCATTTCCTCTCAGCAAGTCTGCTGTAGGACCTGGAGAATCCACTCCCAAATCCCGGAGGTCTTTGGGGGATATTCTACATTTAAACCATAATAGTGATCCAGGGCTTTGTTTTCCCACCTGTGTGTGATCACATATTTCAGCTTTGAAAAAAGTTGGAGCATTATTCCCCAACCACAGGTGATCCCAAACTGGGAAGGAATGGACCCCCAGCCCATTCACAAATAAGGCAGGTGAAGCAATCTTGTTCACACAAAAAGAGGATCAACTGCTTGAGGTCAGGAATGATGGTAACCTTAAAAGTATGTTTCAGACAACTTCAAGTGTCCCTATATTGAAAGTCAAGATGGAATATCTCAAGACTGCTACAAAAGCACTAAAAACCTGCTTCTATTTCCAGCGTCCCATCTTTGTGATGCAGGGTTTTCTGCAGTGACAACAACCAACATGAGGTTACAGAGTTGACTGGACACAACCAGTGTACTTCGGGGTCACTGTGTACCATCACCCAGCAGATAGCACTGTCCAATTGCAGGAAAAAGAGCTCAGGCCTCTTACTAATCCATCTGCATTTTTAAATTGTATAATCATTTCATTATATTATACAGTGTAATAATAATAGAAAAAAGTATACAGTGAGTATAGTGTGCTTAACTTAGCCCCAAACCACTTCCCCCTCCCTCCTGTCCATGGAAGAATTATCTTCAATAAAACCAACCCCCAATGCCAAAAGGTTTGGGGACTGGGATTGTAACAGATTCCCGAGTCCCTGCACATTCGGAGCACCACTGTAGATCTAGATTATAGCTGCAAGCAGGGCGGACAGCTGCCGGCCCAGCACCAGGGTCCCTCCAGCACAGCCAAGCAGGTGATGAACAGGTAAGTCCCACAGATATGTATGAGGTGGTGGCACGGCTCTGGTATGGGGGAGGGAAAGGGTAAGGAAAAGCTGTGGGTGAGAAGGGCCCTTGAAGCAGGGGACTGAGGGAATGGGCCAGCAGACACAGTAGGAACGTCCCCAGACCAGGACAGGCGCAGTGGTCAGAGGAGCAGTAGAAGAGGATGAGCCCAGGGGCAGATCTGGAGAGCAGGTCTGGCAGGACCCTGCTGACCCTTCTAGGAACTCTGGGAGCTCAAGGCAGTGGTGAGCAGATGAGGACTATGATCCATTTCCGGTTCTGAAGAGTGGCTTTGATTGCAGTCAGGTAAAGGGGTGGGGAAAGCAGCCCAGAGGCTAGAGCTACATCAGAGGCCTGGCACCAGGCCTTGGGGCATGGAGAGCGGTGATACTTTGGGTATGCTTTGCAGCTGTGGGACAGGAGAGAAATAGCTTTGCTCTGCATGCCTAGGAGGACAGAGCTGTCAGTTATAGAGAGGCTGTAAGGGGGCAGCAGGTGATGGGGAATGGTGGACGTTGGACTCCTCACCAGATGCCCCAAGATGTCACATCAGCAGCAGGACTAGAAGCCCAGCTCAGGGCAGACCCTGTATCATGGTGTTCAGAGATGGGAGACACACGGCCATCACAGAGGGAGCCTGGCTGGGAAGTGACCATCGGCCCAGGCAGCCTATAAGTTAAGCAAACCGGTCAGATGATGGTCTGGCCACCAGACCCCACAAGCCAGAAGTCACCAGGACGGCCTGACTGCGAGGCTCAGGAAGAGGAAGTGAAGATAACTTGCACATGGGCAGGAGCAGCCAAGAGGTGGCACGCGTGGCAAAAGGTGTAAGTAGGGACTCTGCCAGCATTCTGCTGTGCTGTGAGGTGACAACAGGGACAGCAAAGTGCTATAGGCTTCAAAATCCTACAAGGAGGCCTGTTGAGCATTCTCACCACACAGAAAGATAGGTGTTTGAGGTGATGGATATATGAATTGCTCAAATTTGCTCAGTATCCTATACAGTTATAACTATATAACTATATCTATATAGTTATGTGTTAATTTAAAAATTGTTCACATTTTTTTTTTTGAGACAGTGTCTCGCTTTGTAGTTCAGGCTGGCCCTGAGCTCACTATGGTGCCCAGGCAAACCTCGAACTCAGCAATCCTCCTGTCTCTGCCTCCCGAGTGCTGGGATTACAGGGGTGAGCCACCACACCCGGCACTGTGGTATGTGGTATTGATGGCTGGTGGACGTGAGTCACCATGCCCAGCATTGTATGTGGTTACCGGGATCGAACTCAGGGCCTTGTGCTTACAAGGCAGGCACTGGAACCACTGAGCTAAATCTCCAGCCCTACATTTTTTAAATGTATCCAAAATGAGTCATGGCTAGAAGGAGTATGAGGCCAAGAAGAGGTGTCTGCTTTTTGTTTTTCTTTTCTTTTCTTTTTTTTTTTTTTTTTTTTTTTTTGAGACAGAGTCACGCTTTGTAGTAAAGGCTGGCCCTGAGCTCACTATGTAGCCCAGGCAAGCCTGGAACTCAGCAATCCTCCTGCCTCTGCCTCCTGACAGCTGGGATTACAGGGATTACAGGAACCACCACGCCCGGCACTGTGGTATGTGGTACTGATTGCTGGTGGTTGTGAGTCACCACGCCCAGTATTGTTGTATGTGGTTACTGGGGGATCAAACCAGGGACCTTGCATTTGCTAGGCAGGCACCAGAACCACTGAGCTAAATCTCCAGCCCTGTTTTCGCTTTTCTAGACAGGAGAGTGTGCAGCTGCCTGGGGTTGCTGGGGAAGGGAGTACAGGGGCCAGCAGGCGACCAGGCGAGAGACATTCTTGCCTCCTCTAAGGAGATGCAGGAGAAGGTCTTCCTGAGAGAGAGGGGAAGGAGCCAGGGAACACTGAGACAGGAAAGAGCCGCGTGGGCTGGGGCGCTCCAGGCCTTCTCCTCCTGTCTCGCATTTGCTCATCCGTGGAACCGCAAGGAAAGCCGCTGATGTCGCTTGAACATCACCGACACACTCACAGGGTTTCCTGAGAACTGAGCGAGCTGACAGCCACACCGTGCTTAGAGTATCACCTGCAAAGCATATAGCTAGGGAGTACGTTTTTGTTTAGATACAAAATGAAATAGTGGGGCAAAGCAATGGGTTCGGGAGACTGGCAGGCCTGCAGGGCAGCTGCACACTCAGAGGCCTTTGCAGAGAACCCTCGGCTGGACTAGGAGACACACATGTGTCTCTGCCATGTGTTCAGCACCGGCTGGAGTGGGGACCGGGCAGTGCGGGCCAGGTTTACCGAAATGACCCTTATCCCTGCCTTGTCAGTAGGAGAAGCAGCCAGCAGGGGGAGGGGCGTGGGCAGGGGAGGCGCGAGGCTGGACTGCTGCGTCTAGCTGGGCAGGGGAGGCGGCTGGAGCGCAGGCTCTGGAGACTGGGGGTGCCGTGCGCCGGTGGCTTGTTCGCCACACGGTCCGGGAGACACAGCTCCTGAGGGGAAGAAGGCAGCAGGTGGCGGGGAGGGGTGCACAGGCCAAGTCCCCCGCGGTTTATGGACACAGAAGACTGAGCTGTAAGAGGCACGGAGCAGGAGGACCCACCTTTGACCTCAGGCTCCGGAGAGGAAAGCAGGCCACTGGGTCCTTGGGACAGGGGCATTGAGAGCAAAGAAGGCAGGACAGGTGGTCAGGACGCTGAAGCCGGGGGTGGGGACTCCGTGAAGGGCCGGGGTGTCCATGGCATCGGCATCCTAGGGGAGTCAAGAAAAGAAGGTAGGAGAGAGGGCGGGGCCGAGAGCCAGATTTCTCCAGGATCCGCAGCCTGCCCAGGTGTCCAGTAGAGGGCGCCCGGTGTCCAGTGTGAGGGCCACAACCCGGGTCGGCTCGGGTGACTGTCGCTGCCCAGGACAGAGCGCAGCAGACCGTCCAGAGCAGTGTATCTGTGCTGAATTCCAGGGAGAGGCAGCTCGGTTTGGGTTTGTAACGGCGGCAGGGGTGTGTGTGTGTGCGCGTGTACATGGAGGCAGCTGTGCAAAGCTGAGGCGGTGTTTAAAGTCTCTTGACGCCCAGGCGGACATGCACTTTGCTCAGGGGAGGGGGTTCTGGAAGGTTATGAATAAAGCAGGGTCTTGAGCCTCAGGAATGCTTTCACACACACATGCACATACACGCATATGCACTCATGCAACACGCTCTCCTCTGTCCTGCCCTGTCTCCCCAGGAAGGCCCTGCCTGCCACTGGGAAGAGAAAGCGGAGCCAAGCCCTGCGCTCTCTGCTCCTGACAGACACCGCACGTGCTCAAGGGTCTTCGGCCCAAAATTCAAATTAAATTAAATTAAATTAGAGCTGGGGTAGCATGTGGAAGCACCAGTCCCGTTCCCAAAACAAATCAAGAAGCACCAAGCCTCCCTGGTCGCAGTCTTGTTACAGATGCTGGGGACGGCAGGAGGGAGACAGGCCGCGCGGCTTCCCTGGGGGCACAGGCCCTGACTTAGGGCGAGAACCAGGCGATGAGTCAGACATTCGGCTGTTCAGTGTGTGCGGCGGTGACAGGGCTCCCAGAAGGTGAACAGGGAAGGCGAGGGGTGAGCTCGTGTAGGTGCCTCACAGCCCCCTGCAGCCCCTTGAGCGGCAGGGGACGCGGGCTGCCTGTGTCACAGCAGGCCTCCCGCGGTCCTCAGATCCGGGGCCACCTCCCCACACAGCGCTCCCTCAGCAGGCCCTGCGCTCCCCGGGTCAGTGAGCCTGTCGCGCTGCCGTCAGCCGCAGTCAGCCCCCTCGTGTCCCCTGGGGTGGCCTGGAGAGTAGCTGCGGAGCCCTCTCCGCTGGGCGTGAGGTCCAGCCTAGAGCAGGGGCAGAGTGATGCCAAGCCTCAGGAATGCCAGGGCGGGTGGTGGTGGCGTGGTGGGGAGGAGAGAGGGAAGGGGCCCGAGAAGGCAGGACAGGCCCGGTGGCAGAAAAAACACAACACAGTCTGAATCCCCGATTTGCCCCCAAACCCCTGTGACTTTAGGTGACATCTTGTCTCTCTCTGAGCCTCAGTTTACTCACCAGTAAAATGGTGCCAATACGTCTGACTTCACTGAGGAGAAGCCAAGCGAGGGGACAGGTCTAGAAATGCCGTGTGTGACAGCACAGAGGAGGAGGTCCTGTCCACAGGTGGGTGCAGAAGGACGGGGTCCGCAGCGGGCCACGAGCAGTCTCACTGCTGCTGAGTCACCGGCCACGGCTGCGCGATCCCAGGACCCTGAAGGCAAGCACCCAGTGGGCACCAGCTGCCCAAGGTCAGGTGTGTGCCCCGGCCTAGGAAGGGAGGGAAAGGATGGGAGCCCCAGCAGCCGGGCCCTGGGGCAATGGGGTGGCACGAGGAATGTGCTATCCTGGCATCTGGGGCCCTCACCCTCGCCCCCGGGGCCAAAATATTTCCATCTGCTGCCACTGGGAAGTCAGCACACTGTGGAATCCACACGGGGATGGCCTCAGGCACCAAGCGGCCTCAGCTGTGTGAGGCAGATGCAGGACTCCTGTCCCTCTACTTCAGGGGCATGGGCTGGCACCCCATGCTTCAGGGAGCAGGTGCAGGACTTCGGCTCAGGGATTGGGGCCAGGAGAAGGAGGCGGCGGCCTGTGGGGACACCTGGCTGCCCAGCCCTGAGAATCCCACTAAGGGCTGGGTGAATGCAGGCAAGGGGGCGTCATCACCACACCGCCCTGGATCCACGCCTGCGGGAAGGGTCCCCCACGGCAGCGGGACCCTGGGTGTCCTCGCCCTCCCTGGCCTGGCTTCTCCTGCCACCGTCTGGTTCCCGTCTGGGACTCAGGACTGGCGCGAGAAGTTTGCGCACAGCAGAGCCCACCTGTTCTCTCAGGATATTTTCTCTTTTAGCTTTCGCTACCGCTCTCCCCCTCCTCTGCCGGCCCCAGGGTCACTTGCACAGGCACAGTCTTTCAGTTGTGTGAAGAGAAGGCACCAGCGTTTCCCTCAACCTGTGTTTACAGCTAACACAGCTGCAGCAGGCAGCACACCTCAGACCCCCGCTGGGAGGACGAACGGCCTCCCGAGGAGGGAAGTCTCCCCTGCTCCCCTCCTAAGGCTGGAGCCGCACCCTGCAGGGATGTGAGCCCCAAACACAGAATGCCTGTACGTGGTCAGGAAGGAATTGCTTCTTGGTGACCCAGGAGTTTGTTTATTTTTTTAAACAGGATCATTTTCTGAACATAAATGTTATATTTCTGATCAATATGCGCATGCTTACAGGAAGGAGCTTGTCAGATAAAAAATATGAAGGAGAACCCACTTCCCACACAAAATCACTCCATTTTTTTTTTGCTTTTTGGAGACAGGGTCTCGCTTTGTAGTTCAGGCTGGCCCTGAGCTCACTATGGTGCCCAGGCAAGCCGCCGCGAACTCAGCAATCCTCCTGTCTCTGCCTCCCGAGTGCTGGGATTACAGGCGTGAGCCACCACGTCCGGCATTGTGGTATGCGGTGTTGATTGTTGGTGGGCGTGCCTCCACGCCCAGCATTATATGTGGTCACCGGGGATCGAACTCAGGACCTTGCGCTTGAGAGGCAGGCGCCGGAACCACTGAGCTAATCCTCCGGCCCCACTCCATTATTTTTTTTTCTCTTTACTTGTGCAATGCAGGTATTTATGGGGTTGCACTGTCCCTACTGGGAGTTCAGTCTGCTTTGCAAGTACAATAGCTCAAACATACAAGTTAACTTTTCTCACATTGGTGGAGTACCTGAAGTTGCCCCTACGGCACCCTACTCGACAATGTTAGATCTAGCGTCTCTGTGATGCTCTTAGAAATTCCCTCCAGGTTTCAAAATCTCTGGTGCAGCTCCAGCACCGCATCTGTGTTCAAGGCCGTAAAGGCAACTGCTTCAGCATGTGTATTAGGAAAGTGAAACTCTTGCAGGTAGACAGACCCTTCTCTCTGGATCTCACCGGCCGTAACTGCACCTCACAGCCATCCTAGCAAGACAGTGGGAATTGGCGTGGTTCCCTTTAACTTGTCCACCAAGAGCGGGGATATGCTTTCCCCAAACAAAATCAAGCAAGGAGGGAACTGTGTACTGGCTTACAGCACGAGTGCTGTTTTACAGTCATTACTCTGTATTACTGCCATCTTCCACTCCAAGGGTTCGGGTTAGTCATGCGTCTAACAACTGTCCACTGAGGGCACTGCCCTTCGGGAGGGTCCCAGCGCCCTGTGGACACGACAACCCACGCCAGTGGCTCACAAAGCTCTGTGCTCCTCAAACAGAGATAAGGAGAGACGCCGGGTTCCATCGGTCACTGTAGAACCGCTCGCACCATCCAGGAGCGGCTGTGGTGGTGATTAGCTGGTGTCCTGTCTCGGGACAGAGGTTCTTCCCCGTCTAGCTCTGGCCGTGGGCACTACCATCCATCCCTCTCTCTCTGCGTGTGAGCCCCTCCTCCTTGGGTTCCCAGGGCCGGAAACCGTGCTCAATGCGCATGTGCCAACTGCCGTGCTGCCGTCCCAGTCCCTGCCACTCCTGTGTCCTGGCAATGCAGGAAAGAGCCCTGTTCCCCCACCTTCTACCAATGCCACACACCATCTGTGGGCCTCTTCACAAAACATCACCAGCGTTGTGGGAGAGATGTGGTTTCCTGTTGCTTCGCTTTGCATCTCTGGTGGCTCCTGAGGGTGGTTGGGTCCCCACTGTCTTTTAGGGGCTCACAGATGGGCCCCTTGTGCGGATTCCGTTTCTTTTCCTGTCTGAGTTTGAGATCTCTCCCTCTCTCTTTCTCTCTGTCTCTGTCATGTGTGCGTGTGCATCCCCAGCAGCCCCCGTGTTGCAGAGCTCCCCTCTGTGCTGTGTCCCAGCCAGCCCGACGCCCGGGGCTTCCAGGGACTCCAGGGTGTAACCCACAGCCCTCGGGCCTCAGCCACCTGCAATCTGCCCGGACCTCTCCAGCCGCCTTCCACACCGGGCCGCCCAGCTTCACTCCTCCTCTCTAGCACCGCTGCTCCTTGCTTGGTCTCTGTCCTCAAAGGACCCCCCAGCCGGGTGGGGACCCTGGCACACAGCCAGCATCGCAGGGTGTGCTAGGGATAGAGCAGCGAGCGCACTGGGGACCCGGAGGACAGGGTGCCATAGGGTGGACTCGGCCTTGGAGGGGAGCGGAGCTGGTTCAGGCTCCAGGGAGCAAGTAGAATTTGAGCGGGGCCTGGGGGGATGGCGGTGGGGAGGAAGGGCATCCGGGCAGGGGGCCGCCCTGGCGAAGGTGGGACGGCATGAAGGTCACATGTTCAGTGAAGGACGTGGGGGGAGGGTGGATGATTCAGCCAGAAAGGGCCCTGGAGGCCAGGTCCTAAGCGTCCTATGGACCTCGGAGGCCAGGCCGGGCACCTGCTCGATCTGGCGAGCAAGAGGGAGTCTTGGGAGGTTGGGGAGGAGAGGCCTATTGCCTTCAGTGCCGGCAGAGTGTTCAGGGGGACTTGCTGCCCAGTGTGCTGTCTTCCTCATGGTCACGGCAGGTGGGAGTGGCCAGGCCACTGGGCAGCTCGTGCTGGGACAGGAGAGCCTGTGGCTCCGTCTCCTCTCCTCCTCTCCATCTTCTCTGGAGGAACAGACAAGCTCCTTGGTCTAAGACTCAGTTCCCTGTAAAATGGGTTCAGTGCATCACTCTTGCCGATTTCCGGGTGAAATAGAATCAACTGAGCCCAGTACAGCAGGTGCCTGATTGAATGCCACCATCCTGGGTCAAACTCAGTGAGGTGCCAGCCAGGAAGCCCCTGGGCACACAGTAGATACTCTTGACATGGCAGCTGCCTTACACACATCCTTCCGCTTCTCCTCCTCCTGGAGGGTGCCACACCTAGGCCACACATGGCCCTTCTTGCCTTCGGCAGATCCCCTTTATCCATGTCTCCACTCTGCTGCGCACATGCCTGCAGCCCTCAGCCTGAGCACACAGTAGGTGCCTTACCCTTCGTAGGACCTGTCACACGCGCCTGCACCCTGGCAGATCCTCTCACCTGCTGTCTTGTTCCTCAGCCAGACAGTCGACTTGATCCTGCTGCAGAGGAGGGAAACTGGGCCCACAGAGGGAGGGTAAGAGCCTGACGCAGTGGAGTCGCTATAGCGTGCTGGAGACGTGGGGCCTGTGAGTTTCTCTCCAGGACGGCCTGAGAAGTAGGTGTATCAGTGTGGACACTGAGGATCAGAGAAGAATTGTGACTTGTACCAGTTCACACAGCAAGGAATTGGCAGAGGCTGAGGGCAAAGCCAAGTCTCTCATACTCAGAATCTGAGCAGTAGAATAAATATTTTGAGGTGACAGACGCAACAGATCCTGGTGCATGGTGGATCCAGAACACTGGATGTAGAAGTGGAATCTTGTCCCCTTCCACCTGATCACGTGGAGAAAAGGGCCTAGAGCCCTGGAAGCCCATCCCGTGTCCCAGACCCAGCAGCATTGGCAGAGCCCCACTCCGACCCAGGACCATTCTTCGCTGAGGGCCTGCTCCCCTCCAGAAAGTGGAAACTTCCCGGGTCCCTCTGGGCTCTTGGGTGAACAGGAACGGGACTTTCCACCCTGCTGCACAGACCTGGAGGCCAAGCTGAGCCCTGGAATTCCTGGCTCCTCCAGGCCTGTGAGCCCCTGCCCTAACCTCTGGGACCACCCTCCCGGCTCTAGGACAACGGCAGATTCTTGGCCAATCACAGCTTTCGCTTCTGTCTAGGCTCCTTCCTTCTGGACAGGATTGATGAGGGTGCCCCACTGATGATCAGATTCACCCCTTGCCCAGCAGCAACTGCTGCAGCCAGTCCTTTAACCTGCCCCAGCACAAGCCCTCGGGCCATCTTGCACCCAGTTTCAGAGCTCATTTGCCCAGCAGCAAGCACAGGACTCCAGCTCACTCAGCCGGGTGCCTGCTGGTCCCTGGCTGAGGGTGTGGGTGGGTGGAGCACAGCAAACCCCGTTCCATGTAACCCCTGCAAGACACAGGGATGTGATGTACTGTCTCCCACTTGCCCAGGAGGAAGCCGAGGTCCCAGAGACTGGGCAGGGAAGGTGGTTACATTATTCATCATGTGAAGGGTGGCTGTGAGAGTGGCACTGTGCCCACATGGCTAAGAGAAGACAGGATGTAAGTGGGGCACAGCTTGGAATGTGGTTGGCATCTCCCTGTTGGCAGGTCCAGCAGCCAGAGGCTCTTGTCCATGTCAAAGTTTCCTGCTCTGCAGTTCAGGGACGTGTAGGGATGTGCAGGCCCCTCACGCAGTTGCCCTGAGTCATGCCCTGGTGGCTGCTGCTCCCTCAACCATACCCACATGCCAGCCAGGCACGATGTCCCATTTGTCCTGCCCTGAGGGACCCTGGTGGTTTTTCAAAGAAGAATTTGCTGGCGAATAAAGGTGACCTCTTTCAGTGTTAAGAGCGTTTTTATTTCAGTCATGGGTGTCGGTGCTCTCACCGATGTGGGTCACAGGTGTCCCTGTCCTGACCCACACAGTGAGGAGCACGTTGTGCCTCACCTTGTCCGTGACCAGGGTGTGAGGAGCGACACTGCTCCAGTGTCACATCACAGACAGACGTGCCGTCATCCCCTTCCCAGCAGAGGCAGGAAGGCCCAGAGAGCAGAGTGGATCCCAGGGGTGTGGCCTTTGGTCCCGGTTTAGGCTTCTGCCTGAGCCAGGACCCCCCAACCTCCGTCCAGGCGATGGCCCTCCACTCCCAGGGGGCCCAGGGCAAAGCTCTGAGTGTGCAGACCTGGTCTAAGGTAGCACCTGCCCCTCCTCCGTGTCCATCCCTGGCCCCCGGCTGGGCCCAAGGCTCCGCAGAGGTCAGCGGGAGACAGTTCTGCTGCTGTCCTCAATGGCCTGTCACTCTGCTGCCCCTGGGTCAGTTCCTTACATCTCGCTGCCACCTTGGTCTCCACTCTGCACTGTCTTTAAGGAACAAGGAAGCAGCTTGCTGGAGGCCGAGCTCGCTGGGGGCTGAGCACACCAGCACCAAGAACCATCTCAGGAGCTGCCCCAAGGGTCCCACGAGCATCCTGCGCACACCGGCCGCTCGGGAATGACCCGGGGAAAAGAGATAAGCCAGCAGCCTGATGTCACGCGCCCAGGCCAGCGCCAGTGCACTTGGCAGGCATGCCGGGCACTGTCTAGAGCTTGGGGGCCTGACCCTGGGACTACACGAGGCCCATGGTCGAAGTCTGAAGGCTAGAAATTAAGGAGCCAGGAGTCTAAAGGGTGGTGAAGTAGGAGGTGGCAACTAGATGGTAAAAGCTCCCTGTTAGTTGAGTTCCACGTCCCCTCAGTGGCCTCGGCTCTAGGCCACCAAAGGTGTCAAGGTCGGTGAAGCCACGACATCACCTGGAGCAGGAGGCAGGCACCGCCTCACCACAAGAGTTTAAACATCAGGAGGATGAGGGGGTCCTCTCTTCAGGGGGACCAAGGGTGTCCTGGAGGAGGAGAGCTCAGGCAAGGGCCTGAGCCGCAGGGTGGGTCAGGCCGTGGGTCAGGCTGAGGTCGAGGTGGGCTGCCAGGTCAGTGTGGCCAGCCACATAAGGTCTCGAATCTGCCACAGCACGTCCTGGGCCAGGAGAGCTGCCCAGCCCTGGTGAGACAGACCACTCCAACCAGTGGGCACCAAGGTCCATCATAGCGGATCTGGGCCACAGAAAGCACCGTGATGGCCCTGTCAGGGTCCCTTTGGAGGATGGGAGAGGCTTTTGGGGACCTGGCTGCTGTAAATATCCACCATACCGCATTTGGCCTTCAAAGGCTTGTCAGAGAAAAGGAACCGTTGGAGCTAAGGCTCAGGCGGCAACCCCTCCCTGAGAGTCCTTTAAGACACTGAGATTCGCTCCCTCGGGCCCTACCTCATTTGACCATCCCATAGTCCCCTTGTGTGGAAACTGAGGCCCAGTGAGTTCAAGGGGAACTAGCAGTGTCCCACCTGGGAAGTAGGGCCAGTGCCATCCCAGCCCTGGGAGTCGGGCTCAAAGTCTAGGTCCTTGTCCGGAAGGGGGTCACCAGGGCTGTCTGGCAGCCCATAGTACAAGTCCTCTTCTTCCTCCTCTGGCTTCTCCACACCTGTGTCTGAGGTCTTCTCCTCCTCTGTCCTCCTTGGGCACCGCTGCCAGCTGTTGAGCACAACTGCCTCCTGGCCCTGCCCCTCTGGGGGTGTGTCCTCCGGTGTGGGGGCATCATCGATCAGGGCAAAGTCATGGAAAGGATCCAGCGGGCTCCTGCCGGCCCTGGGCTCCTGCTGCGGGGGCTGGGACGTCTCTCTGCCAGGCAGAGAGGTGTCGGGGCTGCTGCCTTCACTTGAGCCCGTGTCCAGGTCATCTTGGAAGGAGGCCAAGGGTGCAGGACCCTGGGGATAGCCCGGCAGGCTGCGGGGGCAAAGATTGCGAGGTCGAGGGCGGCTCTGGTCAGATCATGGGGTCCAGGTCCCAGTCCCTAGCTGCAAGACCGGGAGAGGCAAGTTTACCTGTCTGGGCCTCAGTTTCCTTCCCTGCAGTGTGGACTAAATAGCAGTATTCACCCTGGAGGGTGTTTCTGAGATTTATAGCAGGTAACGTGGGCAAAGCACAAGGCCAGCGTGTAGCAGATGCTCAGGACACACGGCCAGGCTGCTGCCATCTGAACCAAGCTCCTTGTCCATGTGTCCGGGCACTCAGGACTCTCCCTGGCACACTGAGGTCCTCTCTGTTCCCTGGTGGTCTCCCCAGCCCAGGAGCTCCTGAAGGGAGGAAGCCAGTCAAGGGCTGGAAGGGAACGGGTGCCCAGGAACAACGATGGGCTTAATAAGGAAATGGATAAAGCGGCTCAGTTTACAAACAAACAGGGACAGGAGTGAGTGGGCCTGACTTGCCCAACATCGAAGGCATCCTGGTGGCTCAGCTAGGCTGGGAGCTTCAGCCCTCTGGCTCCTGGTTCCTGGCTCCTCAGGACAAGTAAGAGCCCACCGTGCATGGGCACTTCAGTGCCCGGTCTCAGTCCTCACAACAACCCTGCATAGGACTGACTGCTCCCATTGGGGAAACTGAGGCCAAGGAGAATAAGGAACTTGCCAAGTTCACACACCTGGAGGGCTGCCCCACTCCCCAGCGCATGCTCATTCATCTGCTACACAGGGGCCCCTGAGTGTGCCCACCCTCTCACTCCCAGCGTCCCACCCTCCCTCCGAGATCCTCTGTGTCCTGGCCCCGGTGCACTGAGCCCAGGTCCGCACGCTCACCTGGGGCTGCTCTGAGTCCGGGTCCTTTCTCCCTCACCCTGGTCCAAGCTCCTGTGGACAACCACAGCCGCCTCCACCCAGGACGGAGCATCGCAGGGGCCGCCTTCTCCATCCCTGCTCCTTGGCTCCACCTCAGAGGCCAGCAGGGGGTGGGAATCCCCCGTGTAGCCCACGCCTTTCATCCGGATGTGGCTGAAGTCGGGCAGGCTCTGGTCATAGGCCGCCTCTTCCCACAGCCTGGCGTAGGGGGTGTGGGGGCTGGGACCCGACGGACAGGGTGGGGGAGAAACAGGCAACGGTCACACAGCTGGCCTGGCTCTCCTCCGAGCCTGTGGTCTCCCTCAGGCTCCCAAGAGCCTGCAGGGGGCGACACTGTACTCATTTCGTGAGGAGGCCACTACCCAGCAGAGTGAGAAGCCGAGGTGACTCAGCCCAGCGCCCTTTGTGTGACGGCAGATGGGCAGCAAACGTGGTGCACGCCGAGACCAGACACTTGTGTCCATACTCGGCAGTGCCCGGGGTTGGGCAAGCAGAGTCCCCAGCTTCGGGGCTCCTGTAGTCCCCATCACCCCTGCACACTGGGGGGAAACCAAGGCCCAGGGCCTGCCCCCGGCTTGTACCACAGTGATGCCGGCGTGAGGTGCTGAAGCTGGCCCCGACATCCAGTTCTCTGTCACTATACTCAGAAATTGGGTCCCCTGCCCAAGGCCACAGCCTGGGAGGTGACCAAAAGAACCCAGGACCCAGGAGCCCTGACCCTGGCTCTGTCACAGCAGCCCACTGGCTTGAGATGGCCGCTTTCCTCTGCCAGGAGCCACCTAGTTCGTTCCCATGAGGACACTGTCCAACCTGTGAGCCAGGAGCAGAATGGTGCCGCCGGTACCTCACCCACACAGAACAGGGAAGGCCCGGGCCGCGAGCGGAAGCCCGTGTGCTCTGAGAGCCGAGCAGGAGCTGAGCTGAGGGGGTGAGGCCGCCTGGCCAGAGCTCAGGCTCCACCCCCACCCCAATTCCCCATGAGGTTTAGGGCTTAGAACTGCATTCCTCCGAGCCTCAGTTTCCACGTCTATAACACGGAGTTAAGAAGCCTTCACTCACAAAACAGAGTTCAGAACCGCCTGGCTAATATTGCAGCTGCAGGAAGGAGGAAGCAGGGCCGGAACCCCGTGAGTGTGGGTGGGGCTCAGCCCCCCTCCGTCCCGGTGGGAGTCCCCTTCGAGGGGCTGGCTGCTGCCCTCGCACCTACCTCCTCATCTCTGTGGCAAGTCCCTTCTCCAGCAGAACCTTCGGAGACAGGATGCTTTGGAAGTCATGGTCAGCGGGCACAAAGGCGACCTGTGGCCACAGAGGAGACGGGCTCTCTGACTGCCTCCTCCCAGGCCTCAGCACATAGCTCTGCCCATCACGGGTGGGGGCGGCGGGCAGGCAGGCACGGAGGAGCTGCACAGACACGGTCGCCAGGCTCCCGTGCCAGCCCTGGCTCTTTGCTGTTCACCCGAACGCACGGGTGGCACATCTGGCTCCCTCTGGGGGCCAGGGCAGCAGTGAGCAGACGCAGCCTCCCTGCCCGAGCTCCCCAACTCGCAGCACTCTGTCCGTGTGCAGCCCCTGCGGCCTGCGCCCGGCACTGCACCCACAGACGCTGCCCTGTCGTCTTGCCACGGAGGCTGTGTGGGGGACAGGTCTGTGTGTGCAGCTCCCAGGGGCGGGCCTGCGTGGCGGGCAGGAGGCAGTGGGCTGGGGCTCCGGGGGCCCTGCCTTCGGGTTTGGGGAGCTGGGGTGAGGCTGCTTCCTCTGCTGCGTCCTCACTGAGGGACCCTGGCAGGCCGCCGCCCACTTGAGCAGGTCTGAGCCGCTGGGTCCCACAGCCGTGGATGCTGACGGCAGCGTCACAGGCAGCACTCACGGCCCGGGAGCCGGTGCCCGCGGACGAGGCTGAAGCAACGGGGCGCACGTGCCGGGCAACCCGACTCCGCCTTGGAGAGCGGGCAGATTCGCACCTGTGTGCAGCGTGCACGCCGTGCCGCGCGGCGAGCTCACGCAACAGGACAAGCGCTGGAAGCCTCCGCACCTCCGAAGTGCCCCGAGCGGCCAGAGCGACACGGGGGTGTGGGGGAACAAGACGGCGGCCGCCGGGGCCAAGCACGAGGGTGACGGGGAGATGTTGTTCAGGGCAGTGATGGTGAACCCTGTAGAGACGAGTGGCCAAACTGCACCCCAGAAGCCCTTCGTCTATCGCCAAGAGCCAACCCTGGAGTTAGACCAAACACTGGGATTTCATTTAGAAAAAACAACTCCCTCGACCACGGACGCGGCCCGCCACCGCTGGTCTAGGGTTTTGGCTTCACCAGATGGAAAGCAGTCGAGGCTGAGCTCGTCACCCTGTGACTGTCCTAGTGCCACAGGACTGCTCACTTCACCGTGGGGAGGGCAGAAAACTGATGTTTGTTCTGCCAGAAATGAAACTCATCTGTCTGCATAACCAACAAAAAGTGAAGCAACTGTGCTATATCTTTGTGTATTTTACTGTGATTTTTTTTTTTTTGAGACAGGATCTCGCTTTGTAGCCCTGAGATCACTAGGTAGCCCAGGGAAGCCTTGAGCTCAGCAATCCTCCTGCCTCTGCCTCCCAAATGCTGGGATTACAGGCGTGAGCCACCACACCCGACACTGTAGTGTGTGGTACTGATGCTGCTGGGCGTGAGTCACCACGCCCAGCATTGCTCTTTCTGGTTACCCGGGATCAACCAGGGACCTTGCGCTTGCTAGGCAGGTGCAGGAACCACTGAGCTAAATCTCCTGCCCTTTTACTGAGATTTTTAAAAAGCAGCCTGGTCGCACCTGGCCAGGCTTGCTGTGGGTTCAGTGAGATTGCCTGGAGGAGTGGCTGGTGCAGGCTGCCATCTTGACATGGGAGCTGGGGGAGGGGAGGTCGGGCTACGGACTTCCCTGGGTCTTGCTTTCCTCAGAGAAAACGTGTTCACAGGTGTTTGAGACCTTGCTGCCTTAAGCTGCTCATGCACGGCACTCCCCTTCTCCCTCCCAGAGTGCACGGAGGGGAACACACTTGTCTGCACCTGAAAAGCTCCGTCCTGATGGGGTGAAAGGGATGATGGCTAAAAGGTTCTCAGACTCCTGCGAGGGGTGAGCTTCCCCGGATGTCTGGACGCAAGGCCGCGTCCGGTCATCTTCCATGCCTAGGAAGGAAGCCGGTTCTGTGTCGAGGAGAGCCCTGAGCAGTCCCCACAGGGAGGGCGGAGGGAGGGGAGCCCCGGGAGAGCACAGGTCCTGGTCCTGGCCTCCAGCGGAGCAGCCAAGAGTGGGCGTGGGAGCTTCGGGTCAGCTCCGCTCTCCAGGCGGCCGTTCCGTCCTCCAGCCCCCGACACCTCTGGTGACTGTCCAGAAGACGAGCCGCCGTAGGCCTGGCTGCCCAGAGCGTCCAGGCTACTTATGTTCTCTCCTTGTCCCGTCAAGGGGAGGGAAACGTCCAATCTCCTTCTTGGGGCGCTCCCCGCCCCACCCCTCCCGCCTTCACCTCCCCTTTCTCCTCCACCGTCCAGCAGTTGTACTAACAAAGGACAAACTTCTCTGTGATTTGCAAGGCCCCACTCACCTTCTCTAGGAAGCTCTTTCCTCTCAGGCCCTGCTAGAGGCAGCTTACAGGCCGGTGGAACCCCGAGAGCCCCGGGACCCACGCTCAACCGGGACAACTTAATTCCCGTTGCTACCGGCTCGCTTTCCTCCTCCTGTTAGTGAAAGTGATTCCCTTGTGTACTTAACGCTCAGCCCAGGGAGTTCCCATCTACTAAGGCTTTGAGTGAGTCGAGACTGGGTCAGGGAAACTGAGTCAGCTGATCCAGGGGTGGGCCACTGGCCATGCGGAGCCCTAGGACAGTGGAGACAGCAGGGACGGAGGAAGGGGCGGGGAGGGAGGCTCTGCGGGGCCAGGGGCCTCGAGGTTGTGGGTTATGGCACTCTCTGTCCCCGACCTTATCAGAGGCGACCTCTCAGGCCCGAGATTCACACGCCCGTGCACACACGCACACATACTCACACACACGCCCACTTCCAGGGGTGCCTTCACCTCTGCTCTGGGCCAGACATGATGCCAGGTCACCCCCTGCCGCCTCCTCAGGACCCGACTCTGCTACCCAAGGCACCGGCTGGGGAGTCGCTCTGCCAAGGTCAGAGAAGTGGCTGAGACCACAAGGACCTGAACCTGGGCCTGCCGGGCAAGGGGGTGCGGGCCTCCCCTACCACACGGCCTCCAGAGCACATGATCTCTCAGATCCATCAACAGTTACTCATTAATACCCAGCGGTGTCCCCACCGCGCTGCCACCCAGACACCCCGCCACCACAGAGCCGGCCCGGTGGGGAGGGAGCAGCAGAGATGCGTCCGCACACCTGAGGTCCGCTCCCCAGGCCGGGCCTCCCCGGGAGGAGGGCGGGGATGATGGTGATGATGGTGGTGACGTGGCCACGTCCCCCGGGCCCCTTCCCTGTGACCTCTGCCTAGCGCACTGCACAGAGGCGAGTTGACTGTAAACTTCTGGGGAATGACCACAAACCAGCGCAGACCGCCCGGCTCGGGCACAGCGACAGCCCGACAGCCCGGGGCGCTGCGGAGGGGGCAGGGCTCCCCCTCCTTTGACTCCTCAGCACAGTGGCCTGGCCCGGAGAGGAGGAGGAAGAGGAGGAGGGGATGGAACCCCAGACGTGGGCCTCGGCAAGGCCCTCGGAGGGACCCCTGCCCATCCCTCTCCTCACACACACGTTACACAGCTGAGGAAAGAGGCGCAGAGAGGGAAAGCAAAGTCTCCCCGGGCAGCTAGAGACAGCAGCCAAGTCAGGTCACATTTCTCTCATTTCAGAATCTGTCTTTGACCAGCTATGTGACCTTGGAAGAGTCACCCAACGTCTCTGGCCGTGGGAGGTTTACAACTCCTGACACGTCCATCCTGCGGTTTTGCTGGGAGGATCAGAGCAGAAGCGACAGCAGCCCTTTCTCTGAACACGGCACCTGCAGTCTACAAAATGCCCACAGTCCATCACCCTCCTTCTCATCATGACCCACGTTTGTTTGCTTTGGCAGTACCAGGGATCGAACTCGGGTAGGAGCATTGCCACTGAGTTAAATCCGCAGCCCTATAATCCACACGGCTCCGTGCGTGGAGACTCAGGCGGCCCTGTTCTCCTGAGGAAACATAGGGGCTCAGAAAGACAAAGGTCACCCAGAGTTTGGGACAGAGCTGGAAGCAGAACATAGAACTTCTAAGCCGTCTTGAATCATGATCATCGTGCCCATCCCGAGTCCCTCAGGAGGCCAGGAGTACACAGGCGTACAAGAGCTCACGCAGCCTCGGGGAGGGAACTGACCCTCCCAGGACCTCAGGAGCTCTGGGACACAGCCGGAGGGCTCTGGCTGGAGGGTGGCATCGAGTCACACACAGCTGAGCTCCAATCCTAACTCTGCTGCTTAGCCGGGGGCCTCACCTTCCAGAGCCTCAGGCTTTCTGCTATGAAATGGGACTGCAGACAGCAGCAAAAAGGCTGGGTGTGGTGGTGCACACTTGAAATCCCAGCAACTCAGGAGGCTGAGGCAGGAGGATCAAAAATTCAAGGCTAGCCTGGACAACTTAGCAAGACCCTGTCTCGAAATAAAACAAAAAGGGCTGGGGGTGTAGCTCAGTAGTAGGGTGCTTGCCTGATATGTGTAAAGGCTTAGGTTTGATCCCCAACACCAGAATTTTGAAAGTATCTAAAGCTCAGCCATGGGGAGCACTGCACGGTGAACACAGGAGCCCCTGGCAGCTGGTCAGAGCACCTAGACGGAGCCCACGGATCGGGTGTCACTGTTTCCCCATGATGTCTGGCTCAGGGCTCGGGACCCAGGGGCTTCTAATCAAGCCCTGTGATGAAGGATGGATGGACAGATGAATAGGGGCTGTAGGGAGCGGAGAAGAAACCCGGCAGTCAGGATGAAAAGAAGGAGAAGATGGTTGAAGGACAGGGGTTCGGGACACAGAGCAGCAGCACAGACGCCCTCCTGCGCCAGCCTGACCACCACCACCTACCTTGGGGTAGCACTGGCACATGCTCCAGATGACGCCCCCAATCACCATGATGCTGCCCATGGCATAGAAGGTTCCATAGACCTGGGGCCGGTCGTGGCTCATAAGGAACGTGCCCAGGGACAGCAGGAAGAGCCCCAGCACGATGAAGCCGATGCGGAAGGTCTTCTCGTCAGTCATGGCCGCTTGGCCGGCCCGGCCCGTGCGCCCAGCAGACGGGCTGCCGGGGGAAAAGGAGTCCGTGTCACTGGAAACCGAGGGCAAGATGGAGCGAGGTCTTGTGCCAGGGTCGGCAGCTCCGCAGGCCTGATGGGGAGCGCTCCGGAGCCAGCTCACGCAGCACCCACCTCGGCTCTGTGCCTCTCACCTTCCCTCTGGGCACAGCCGGCCTGAGCGCAGCATGATCGGAGTGCAGAGGCTGGGAGGGAGGGGCGGGTCAGGGGCTGGGCCCGGCCAGGGCTTTGACATCACCTCATTTGCCTAGTGCGGGCTGAGTGGTGAACAGCAGGGGCCAAGCTTTCCAGCCACAGGAAGCAGGGCTCGAAGGCCAACGGGGGAGCCCCCGACCCACAAATGCAGTTTAGAATGCCCAGGAATTCCAGACTTTTCAAGGTCATGAGCCCATCAGGCAGGTGGCAACTGCTATAGACGTGTTATGGCTGTCAGCTCAGTGGAGAAAAGCCTGTGAAACAGGTGCCGTGGTTCCCATTGTACGGATGAGGTCACTGGTGCGCAGGCCAGGGACAAGTCCAAGTTCAGAAGCTACAAATGGCAGAGCCCAGGGTCAGAGGTCATTCATCCATCCACAGTGTGGTCTTGCCTGGTGACGACACAGGTGCAAAGTGCAGGTTCAGCCGCAAGGAGGCCACAGGTGTGCATGCTGGGCCCTTGCTGTAGGTAGTGGGTCTTGGCCATGACAGTTGTCTGGGCCTCAGTTTTCTCCTCTGTAAAATGGGGATAATGGTCCCTTGCAGCAAGACAACAGTCTCCAAGCTGGGCTTCTCTGCCATTCTCAAATTCTATGCCCTATCCAGACCTGCTTGTAGTGAGCTGCACCCACCCCAATGGCCAGGGTGAACTAACACTCTGTCTGGTGTGAATGACCCGCCTAGGGAGTGACTCTGTTCTCTGTGTCCCTGTGGGCCCCTTAGCCACAGCCTGCCTTATCTCCCTCCCTCCAAGGCAGGCAGGCTTCACCATGGAGTCTGTAGAGGGGCAGAGTTCAGGGTTGCGTGCAGGTCTGCTTCAAGGCTTCAACTGTGTCATCGCCGGCCGCTCCCAGGCCTGGGGGAGGGGAGTGACCAGCGGAGGGAAAGCGCGCTGACTCTTCATGGCACAGGGCCTTCCAGGGAGGCAAGATCATCATCACTGGAAGAGGCCAGGAGACAGGAAGTGCAGGCCGAAGATCACCGTAATGCGGGTCACAGTAGTGCACGTTGCAACCCCAGTGCTCTGGGAGGCTGAGCAAGAGGGTCACAAGTTCAAAGCGAGATTGGTTAACATTAGGGAAATTTTGTCTCAAAATAAAAAATAATGAAGGTAGAGGATGCACATGATATGATAAAAAATATGGTGAGGGTTTAATTTTTAAAAATTATTTAATGCGAGCTATTGTAGCTTTCCACAATACCCCACGCAGTTTCCCAGACACATTGAATACTTTTTTTTTTTTTTTTTTTTTGCTTTTTGGAGACAGGGTCTCGCTTTGTAGTTCAGGCTGGCCCTGAGCTCACTATGGTGCCCAGGCAAGCCGCCGCGAACTTAGCAGTCCTCCTGTCTCTGCCTCCCGAGTGCTGGGATTACAGGCGTGAGCCACCACGTCCGGCATTGTGGTATGCGGTGTTGATTGTTGGTGGGCGTGTCTCCACGCCCAGCATTATATGTGGTTACCGGGGATCGAACTCAGGTCCTTGCACTTGCGAGGCAGGCGCCGGAACCACTGAGCTAACCCTCCAGCCCCACATTGAATACTTTTATTTTTGCTCTTTTTCTATTTATTTGGTCCAAGCTTGTTGTGCAGAGCATTTTTCTCCCATTCTTTATTTGTACTTTCTCGAATAAACTTTGCCACTGCTTTTGGGAGGAAAAATAAGTATTTATTGCAGTAAATGACACGTTGCTACTATCGCTCTCAAAACACACCCCCTCGGTTAGACACACTTATCCTGCTGTTCTTGCCACTCTCGGAAGTCCTCAAAGTCCTCCTATAAGAGTGTCTTTTTTGTGGCTGCCTCTATGTCCTGAACTGATTAAAAACACCATTTCTGTCCAATAAAAACATAATAGTCCTCATCCACCTCATTCATCGGACCTGGCACCGCTTGGCTTGGACTCTCTCCGAGTCACAAGTACTCGGTAAATCTCTGATTACATCTGGTGCTGGGTGTGGAAGGCCTGGTGGATCCTCCAGGGGAGAGGAGGGGAGGGGAAGGCGGTTCCCGGGTCCTGGAGCCTGCTTGGCAGCGAGGGCCGTGATCTTCTGCGCCCCCTGGTGGCGACCGTTGCGCTCCCAGTGGTTCCCTAGGCCCGGCCGTGAGGTTGTCACCTCCGGTCAAGGTGAGATGAAGACACTGAGCCAGGCCACAGAGCGGCCATCACCTGTGAAAGGGTCCCCTTTTGACCTTGCCTTGACTTTGCCCAGGGAGCGCGGCCACAGCAGGTGCTCTCTGGCCAGGGCCATTGAACCCGGGCACACGCAGAGGTGCGCAGAGGCACCAGGGAAAGACATACAGTGTGAAGAAGGCAGAAAATACTGAGGACCCGGTGCACACAGGGCCGCAGGCCAGGCTCGCCCTGCCATCCGCAGCTGGTGTGTCGGGAACTCCAGGTGGTGAAACCCTACTCAGCTGAACTGTGGGTGGGGTAGGGAGGGTGGAGGAGCTGGGGCAGCGGAGACCCCCAAGGCAGGACCCCCTGACGCTGGAAATTAGACTCCTAAGGTTAGGCTGTGTGTGGGCGCTGGGCACTCCCCTGCCACCTGGGCACCATCCTTCCGGGCAAGGGCACCAACCGGGTTTCCCAGCCTCACCTCCGTGCCCGTCACACTCTCTCTTCAGCTGCCCTGGCTCTGGCTGTTCCTGGAGCGCTCAGGCACCCGAGCCTCTGCACCAGCTTCGGCCCGGATTGCTTCTCCTCCACCTATCTCTCTTACCTCCTTCATGTGTTCTGCCAGATGTCACCTTCCCCATGAGACCTTCCTTGGTCATGTCCTAAAACTGCAAAACTCCCCCTGGGGTGGCTGTTCTCTTCCTCACAAATGGTCTCCATGCTCCTCATCACCATCCAATGCTCTACACACATTGTTAGCTTGCCTTGTCTCCTGTGTGTGCTCCCCAAAAGACCCCAAGCTCCTGCGGGGTGGCAGCCTTTAACTGGGTCAGGGCACTGGTGGCAGATGCTGATCTGCAAGGTTAACCCCTCTGCACAATGTTGACATTTAAGATATTTCTGCCTGCCTGTTATCCTAGCACTTGGGAGGCTGAGGCAGGAGGATCACAGCAAGTTCCAGGACAGCCTGCATTACAAAACAAAACACTGTCTCAAGCACACAAAGAAAGAAACAATACCGAGTCCTGAAGTAGCATAAATCCAGCCTAAATAAAATTGGATATGAATTGAAGGGGAAAAAATTGAATAGCTAATTAGATTAAGTAGCCAGACAATCTGGTGAGTCAAGGCACTTAATAATTCTTTAACACATTTTTAAACAACGTACTATTATTTTATTCTTTTCTCTGTGGAAAATGAAAAATCCATTAGTTTTTTCCCTCTCACCTTTACCCAGGAGTAAAGGGCTGGTAAGTGGGAATTAGCACGGTTCGTGTCCAAAGCCTGGTGCTTAGGGGGGACTCGCACCCAACCAGACTGGACTGAAATGGACCACAGCTAATGGGGACTCCATGAGCCCCAGCTGCTTTCTTTGACCTTCTTTTTCCCCACGGGCATAACATCAGGCCCCGCTCCCTTGGTCAAGGCTATTTTTAAATACGTTATCCCCTGTGTTTCTGTCCTAGAAGGTGGGGGGAAGGGGAGGCAGGGAAGGGGAACAGCAGCAGCCCCCACGATTCTGGGTTTTGAAACAGGGTCTCACGGTGCAGTTCAGGCTGCCCTTGAACTCACTCTGTACCCTTTGTGACGTGCGGGAGCCCACTTTGCACAGATGGCGAGATGAGCCGAGCTACACGTCGGGGTTCTGAGGCTGCACACGACGCGTGTTGGTGCTCAGCAGTCATAAACTGGTAGGAAAGTCCCCAGTGGGCACTGCTTTCCTGGTCTCGCCATCCTCCTGCCTCAGCCTCCTGAACATGTGGACTATACTACCGGTGCAAAACCTGGCCCAGCCTCCCGCCTGACTTCTGGTCGCCTGCTGGGCCATCACACGGATACAAACCTGTTCAACACTACCTCAGCCTGGCGCCCAATCCCGCTCTGTAGAAACACAAAGTTGTTTGTCTTCAGCTATTCTCCTGCCTCGGCCTCCTGGTGCTGAGATCACAGGTATGCACGACTGTGTCTGGCTTTTTCTTCAGTTTTAACGTATTCTGGGTTTCCTAGGAGTGTGTCCTCTGCTGTCATAAGGGCAGACATGCTGTTTGGTCAGAACCCCACTGTGGGGGACTTCAGTTACCAGTGGCAGCGCTGCTTGTGGTCTCCGGGTGACAGTCACCACACACGCTGCCAGCGGGAGTGCTTGACAGCTTCGGAGCCTTGGTCCTGCCCTCTCACCTCTTTTGAAGGGTTCCACTTGGGTACTGAACCAATGCTTTCAAACATGAGCTCTGGCTTTTATTTAAGGCTCAGGAAGGAGGTGTTACAAGACAAGCTGTAAAAAGGCAAAGGCAGGGGCCAAGTGACATAGGGCATCCTACAAGGGTGGCAGGCAGGTCTGAGCCCTCCCAAAGACCACAGGAAGAAATGGTTTCTGCTGTTCTGTTCAGTTTTCTTCCACACCCTGCTGTGACCCTCAGGACCAGTCACTTTTCTTGGTTTAAGAACTGGGCAGGGCCGGAGATTTAGCTCAGTGGTTCTGGCGCCTGCCTAGCAAGTGCAAGGTCCCTGGTTCAATCCCTGGTAACCCCATGCAATACCGGCATGGTGACTCGTGCCCACCAGCAATCAGTACCACATACCACTTTGCTGGGTGTGATGGCTCGCACCTGTAACGTCAGCACCTGGGAGGCAGAGGCAGGAGGATTGCTGAGTTGG